>WSTX01007964.1:0-35537 GCA_019633405.1 Tulasnella sp. 408 | reverse complement strand
CCTTAGCCCATGCGCCGGACAAGACGCCCCAACATCGAGTTCCCTCAGGTACTTCCCTCATTTAATCTCGGATGGTGCGAACACCCACGAAGATCTAATCTTGAGGGGTGGTGCCATGGCATTTTCTCAATCTCAGCGTTAGCGCAATGTCACCACCCGGTCCCCCCAAATCCGGAAGCCGTTACCACATACCTAATTTTCTGCCCAATATAGCTCAGTGACCGAGGCGGCATCGGGTATCTCCTTTAACTCCGCCTTCGGAGCTGGGCCGGAAGACCCGTGAAAGGGTTGGATCGCCGAGTGGGGTGTAGCCTGTAAGTACTAGGTTGTAGGATTCGATTATCCGTGAAAAATAAAGTCATAAGTTGCACTGCAACCGCAGATGTGGCGGTAGGTATTGCAATCTTGCTCATCGAACGAACAACATTGCAGATGGCATTCCATGCCCAGCGCCGAAGCTCATGGGCAACCTCCGAGGCATGCTGGAACGGTTGAGGCAGTCCATGTTGGCGAAGGGTTTTGTCACATTCATCAAGATACCGCGAGAAGTCTTGCAGAGCGAGATCCTCCCCGACTTCCCGTGGCCTGAGTGTGTTTTGCAGGTCGGACGCTTGTTAGAAGAGTTCAGACTCCAGTAAAAAGATCAAGATTGCCGACAAGAATAAATGAGGACATATGTAAGGCAAATTTATCAAAGGGGGATTCAAGATAGAGAAGACCCGGGGCATATAACGGGATAGGTAAGGCCAAAGTGCCAACCATCAGCAAATGAGCGCGAACATTGGGGCACGCAATCACTCGCATATCAAGAGGACAAAGGGTAAAGCAATAAGGTCTCACGCATCAAAAGGCCAAAGCAGAAAATCACACAATGAGTGAAAGAGAACGGCACGGGGCATTAAGAAAGCTCGAGCAGAGGATCAAAGCACACAACATCGAAGAAGGGTTGGGGCGTCAAAGAACACCTGTGTGAATCGACGACGCAAAAGTCAATCGAAATCGAGCGGTGAACAGCGAACGGTTGACGTCATTCATTTTCGGGTGAGGTTTACATACATAAGTGTTTGGATCAGCGTGTCGGAGGATGCGGTCACATGAGCAGACGGAGCGGGAGGACCGAGCACAGAAGAAGACAAAGGGAAGAAGGAAAGATAGTACAAAGAACGGTCGTCAGGGTTGCGCAGTACGTAAGCGATCGGTCGTCAAGGTAAGTCGGGGAAATGCTTAAGTATATGGGTGATATATATGGGTGATATATGGGTGATGTCTAGCATGCCTCCGACGGACAACATGTCCATTGCGATCAACGCGCTGGTTTGGGCTCTGGCATTCAGAGCAACGCGAGCCGCAAGATTTAGAACAACAGGACATGAAGAGGTCACATCGGAACTGGCATTGCAGCGAGCGAGGATCTTTTGAGCAAACAGTTTCAACTGTATGTCCGCAGCCTGGGAGGATCTTTGTGACGATTGTATTGCAACGGATAGCTTCTAGTCGATTCATTTGCCAGCTGAGATTACGGTTCAGAGACGGTCGATCCAACTCAAAATCGCTGACGTACCATTGTCCTTGAAGATGATGGCCGCAAGCCAGTTGCATAGTGACAGGGAATTGACATAGGTTTCCACAAGGTACGGCACAAAGTTTATAACAAGGGTGGCCGCGAGTGCACATGCGAAGGCATTGCGCCCTACAGTCCTTCCGTCTGTGATTCTGGTCATCGAGATGACACTGGAGTGGACAAAGGTGTCCGCAGTCGAGCCTAGCATTGCAACGAAGGAGACACCCGCCTAGAGGAAGAAGGTGTTAGATGACGGGTATTCTTCCAACACGGGTTTGTGGAGTGAGATCATCCTCACCAGTCGGAGCATGGAGTGCTATCTGGCCAGGGGCATCAATTAACGTAACCTTTTGAGGATGTCTATGGCAGGCAATCGGTATAGCAGGACCTATTGCGCCTTGACGTTCCAACTCGGCGATCACCCCGCGCCACATCTTGCTTTGAGCGAGGTCGTCTGCGTTCCCAAGAATATACATCCCCTCTTTCGCACGAGAGAGGGCGACGTTGGTCCTATTTTCAGACTGGGTAGAGAAGGGATTTGAGAGGAATGAACGCAAGCCAAAGGCCGTTGACTGACTCTCAAGAAACCAATTCCCCTGCTTGCTGCTGGATTCCAACCGGAATTGCGAACTAGGGACAGAATGACAATCTGCCCTTCTTCGCCTAGGGAGCGCCATTCAGCTTATGGCTGGATGCCAAATGTAAGGAAGTACCTTGGAAATTGTCTACCGTTTTCAGGTGTCTAAGATTAAAGATTTGAGGGCTCAGGCGGGAAACACGAGGGGAGACAATTCGACTTACACGCGGCTGCTGATTTTGACCTGCTGCACGGAATCTTCAAACATGCCAGCTACATCTTCTTCATCCCGATGGTCAAGCAGCTTGGCGACGTCCCTTTCATCTACCACCGTCATAACTTCACCAGCTAACGCCTTGCGAAGTTCAACCAGCTGCCCAAGGTATGCGCAGAGAACCACAATGTCTCCAGTTTCGGTGTACGTTCCTTGCCTGCGGAGGGCGAATGTCAGCTGAGTAGACCTTAGACACTAATAGAAAGTACCTCAGTAAGTGTAATACAAGGTCTTTGATCATGGCGACTTCAAAGGCGTTTGTTTTGGAGACAGACTCCTCTCCAGCACCCCCTTCGGGGTGGCGATGGTCCAGGAAAAAGACATCCTTTGCCATACCTCGGATCGAAGGTCGTCCAATGACATCGCCATGATCGACCAAGGATGGGTATAGCGTGCAGCTAAAGTATACATTTAGCTAATGTGCATACAATTAACAGGCTCAGAGCCCAGGAAACTGACCGTATCAATTCTGAAATCTCGGGGCGCATTCGACGTTGCACATCTAGACGGGACATACGAAGACCAGAGTCGGAGAGTCTTTCCATAAGGGACCTGTCGAATTGATAAACCTGACCGATCCCAGGGTTGTCGGCGGAGAGCTCTGGAGATAGTTGTGTGAGTTTCCAAGAGCTGTTTCCGTGCCATCAAGCTTACGGTAGTTTTCGATCGAGGCTCTGAGCTGAAGTGGATCACCGATCAAAATCATATGTTGAATGGACGGAACCAGACCTGAACTTTGGGTTAAGCACTCGGTCATTGCTCGGCGCGTTTATGAACTCACTCGCAAGAATATGCGCTTCGAGGACTTGGCCCGCCTCCTCGACCAAAAGGACCCGAGGTGCCACGCTTCTCAACAGCTCCGTCAATTTTGCAGCGCCTATATAGCACATTGATGAGCAGACCCATGTCCACCAATGGAGAGAAAAAACCATACCGTTTGTGGTGCAACCAATGATATCAGCTTTGTCGAGAACCACAAGTTTAGCCTATGGGCAATATTTAGCACCCTTTCGAGCTACATGCGCATGGCACAGGTGGTGGGCACACCTTATTCTGAATTTCCTTCCATTCCATGGTCGCTTGGCGATGTCGCTCCTTCAAACGCTCGAATTCTTCCAGCTGCTCGGGTTGAGAGCCTTCAAGCATCGCTTGATCCAAATAGGCGTTCAAACGATCTCGTTCGGCCTTTGACATACTCCAGACGTCGGGGTTTTGAAGAAGCTGGTAAATGCCCCGGTTCGTTGTCGGGGAAGGGGGAATGGTTCGAGATCCACATGATTCTTCAAAAAATGCCCTCCGATCGTTTGTCCAGGTTGCGTGATCCAGGACACGGGCTGCGTTAGCATTGTTTGCAGAGGTGTCCGGGTGAGCCGCCCCACGATTCCCGGGCCGCCTTCGATTTCCGCCAACAGCTTGCATGGGCGAGACTCCGGACGCCGCGCTCGGGGCCGTGTAAGTGATGAAAGCCAGGTCGCTTCCTTGACGCCAGAAGTCAACCAACGATTTGGGCTCAGTTGGCCTGTTTGGATGTTCGAAATCATGGTCTTGGGACTCGTCGTAAAGTTGCTGGATCCAAAACGGAGGATTGTGCAGCTCGTCATCATGAAGCGGGTAATGAGACGATAAGTAGGGCTCGAGCTGGGCAAGTCCGGCTTTCTCGCGCACGACCTCTTCCATAAAGTTCTTCATGGCTTCTTCAGCCCGTTTCATCATCGCGAAAGCCTTTCCTTGAGCTCTGTCTTTGTGAGTCCTGTTGATGTCCGCCAAGATCTTGTCCAACGAGAGGTCCGCGATCTTGTCCGCCGGGCGGGAACCCAACCGAACAATTTTTTTCGTTATTTCTTTGTCGATGACTTTGATGAGAATGTGGTCGAGAGCGTGGTTGGTTAAGGCAATGAGCAGAATTGGTCTAATTTTGTTTGCGATGAGGACCCGAAGAATCTCAATGCCTGTAAAGCTCTATTGTTCCTTTGTTAGCCGTTGGCGTCTAAAGAGTGGAGATGAAGCAACTCTAACCTTTCCTGTGCCTGGTGGTCTGTGCAGAATCCTGGTTAGTAAAAGAACATCAGTGAAAGGAAACGATTTACCCTTGGATCAATGACACTTCCGAGGTCAATGTATCCACCATGGCCTCGGCTTGCGTACCATCGAGGCGGCTTTCCTGTTTCAGAATGATACGGGCTCTTGCGACAGAGTCGGGATCATGGGGACAAAGGTACAGATCCCTCGGTTGGTCGAACAACGTGCGAAGGTTAAAGTTGAACTGCGGATGCGCATAGACGGGGGGCGTAACCCTGATGTGACTGAGATCAACCGAGTCGTAGAGTGGTAGGTAGTCGGAGAAGGGGAACGAAGTCGGTTCTTGGGCTTTGAGGCCGTCGAGGAATGGCCGAACTGCTTCGAACATCCCTGGGGATTCGACGAGGAACTTTGTTTCCCTCTCCTCCTTTCGGGACTTTTGAAGGCGTCGCAGGATTCGCAGGATTCGCAGTTCAACTTCGGCATCAAAGAACGATACCCGAACTTTTACCCGATTCTCATGCTTCTTAGCACTTTCGACAAGATCGTCGAGCCAGCTAGTGATAACGCCGAGATACACTCCCGGGGAATTGCTATCGGTTTTCCAGATAAGAACAACTAGCCCGCCGTGCATCAGGCGTTTTTTCCCCTCGCCTTCCCAGTAAGCCGTGCGTTTGGCCGGGCTTTGGTGCCGAGCGTCTCCTGGTGGGGCGTCGAGGATAAGCTCGACCGAAACGCCCTTTTTATCGCATGTCATCGGTCCGAACTGGACGTCGGTATAGAGCCTGAAACGGATCGAGTCTCGTTCTCGCTCGCATTTGTACATGCCGCCGTTCTTCTTGATGAGTTCGTTCAGCTGGGTCTTCCCGTTAGGTGGTTGGGCGAGATCGTCTAGAATGGCGCCTACAGAGGTCCGGACGGGAGCACTGTTGAGAGTGTTAATATCTTGTCAAGGCAGGACACATGACGAACGTACATTAACTCCTCTCTCAAAAGACGAAATTGAATGTCCAACAGTCGCTCCATACTCTCTGAAGGAAGGTGGTGCGGCGCCCCGGCAATATTACCCGGAAGATAAGGGTAAGTCGTTGCGGCCAGCTCGGAATGAGGGGGAACAATTCGGATATTTTGGATCGACTCATGGTCGTTTTCGTGTCGAGGACCACCTGTCCGAAGTTGACCTGGCGGCTCATAAGTAACATGCATTTGAAGCAAAAGTCCTCTCTGTTTGTTAGCAGGGTCTATCCTTGTTGCCCTCCGAGACTCTTGCTGCTCCTGTCGCGTGGTTCCTTCCGACCGTTCGACGAGATCGACCAATGGCTTGATCGCCCGCTTCAACTGATCGACTGCATGCTGGCGTTGCTCAACAGGAAGGTAGACGATGCTGTCGGTATGTCTAGGCGGCCACGCGGATATCCTTTCCCCCCATCTGTCGAGCCATCGGGCTAGGTTGTGGACGAGAGTTACGAGATTGTCGGAGCGGTCAGCAGTTTTGAAGCGCCTCAGATATCTGCCGCCGTAATAGTCGTTAGAGCATCGCCATCGTCAAAGGTTCAGGGTTCTCACTCGTGTAGAGGGGTTATAACGGCTTTGAAGACGTGCAGTCCACTTTGGGGGTTGCCTGGTTCGCCGAAAGAGCGCCGCGTCATGCAGCTCTCCATACAGCTCTTGATGGTGAGAGTTACATGGTCCAGATCGGCACGGATGAGGCCATACAATGCACTGGAAGTTCAACGTTAGTGGTTGTCGCGACTCAGTACAGTCCATCACTTACTTGACGTTTGTCTGGATGGTGCTTCGAACGACAAACTCGGAGGAAAAGTACTACATAGAGCGCGTCAAAACTGCCTCCTAGCGAGCTGAAATGAAGAAGGATGCACGCACTGCGAGGAGAGGGAGATAGCCCCGCTGAAATGACAGGAGACCTTGACTGAACCCAGCTTCGGAGGAGACATTCGGGTGGGATAGAACCTCTTGAATACGACGGATTCCGTTACCTGTAGGCTACAGAAGATATGAGGGGCCTTCTGTTATATATATATATATATATATATATTGGGGGGGGGGGGGATGCGGACTTACGTCTCCCATCAACTGCAGGAATTCCTGTCGAAAGTAGCATGCATCCCATCAAACTTCCATCGTAGCCAGGATGTGAAGGGCTTCTTACCTGTCCGTCTTTAAGGAACTATTTGGAGATGCTGCCAATCAGTTTACGACAAACAGCGACGTGCTCAAACATACCCAAGTGTGGTTTTCAGCATTAGCGCTCTGAAGGATGGAGACAAATGAATAATAATCCTCTGAGCTCCGAAAATCGTAGTCTGGCTTGAGGTATAGTTTGATGCGGTTGTGTGCTTGAGTTGGCGTGAGGCTAGCACCAGGCAACGCGCCCGTGTAAGGATTCGATGCATACGCGACGTCATCGTTGTTCAAGGGTGCCCGAGGTGGGGGAAGAGGGTCTTGTTCTCGGAAGCTAGCTCCAGCCTTGACGTGACGGAATCTGCAAGAGAAGGAGTTTTCGCATTCGCCTTCAGTCCAGAATGCTCTGCAGGCATTCAGCGGCATTCCCGCCGGGTTGGTATTCGAGGTGTTGTTTGCTGGTCGGTTCGAGTTGGTCTGCTCATAACGGGTGCCGATTCCGGGCGGCCCAATGTGTAACATGTTGCATTGTTCACCCTTGCGGCAGCCCCCTCTCTGATGGAAAGTGCAAGCTGTACGCATTGGCGGCATTTTGGTCGAGAACACCCGTTTGCCTTATGCTGCTTGTGGTCGGTAAGTGGTGTTGAGAGTCGTCGTTGCCGGTATGTATACGGTAGAGAATGGCTCGAATAATGCGGACATAGACTGGTGCTGAATTGCCCCCGGAATGGTCGGGCAACGGGCTTCTATTTTTTTCGGATTCATTTGGGGGATAATTGCTGGAGGGCCTCAAATCTCCTTCAATGGAAATTCAGATGAAATTTCAAAAGAAGTTCAATTTGGAACAGAAATAGAACCCAACGGTCCGTGTTAATTTGCCGGGTTGACGTCATCAGCGCTTGCGAATGATAGTCGGATGGAGACTTGGTTGTTGATGTCAAAGTCGAACTTCCTCTGACCAGCGTGAGAGTTGAGTGGAGGCCAAAGACCCACACTAGTGGCAGGGTCCGGAAGAGTCTCCCTAGGAAACTATCTTCAAGCTAATCCATGTTTTTCGTTAATGCTATCGCTGGAAGGTGAGTTTGAAGCTACCGCGTTATCAACAAAGAAGGTGGTTGGAATAAGGGAGTGTGGCGGAGGGTAGATGGTAGATGGAACCACCGCGCAAGGTGAAAGCTTGCCAGGGGTGAGAGGGCCCTCACTCGTCACAATTTGGTAAGCGTCCTCTTCGGAGTGACATACAATAAATTTGGAACAATACAGAGAAGATTAGCATGGCCCCTGCACAAGGATGACACGCTGAATTAGAGTGGACGACCTCCGGGTCGCAATATTTTTTGCAACTTGCGACACCTAGAAGTCACTAGAGGGCAAGTCTCTCTTCCAAAGTAGTACGCTCTGGCGACCTTTCGCAAACATCCTCCATTATCCAACTTTCTAAACATCATCGATTATAAAGACACTCGAGTTTCTGGAACGGGCCATTAGGCAATTAGAAGTTCGCCAGATTTGGATGAGTGCCGTCAGAGCACGATTGACCTCAGAGCTTCCCTAAGAAGGTTCCAGAGCCAGGACCAACTCGGTCAGGTACATCGCGATATTACCAGAATGGCTGAGAACCGGGAGATGGACAATTGAACTCAGGATGCCCAAACCGGCGTCATACGAATCGGTGGAACAGGTAAATGATTCAAATTGACCTAGCATCGGTGTCTTGGCTGCTGGAAGGTCGTACCTGCTTCTTGACCGGACATATGCTAGTCGTGGAGAGTAGTCGTCCACTAAATAGCCCCACCACCTTCTGCTAGCCGTCGTGAAAAGGGGGAGCCGAGAGCAGGCCTGGAAACCAACCACGAGAGAACGGACCGACTCGTACATTGCATTCCATTGGTCAACACCTCATATTTCCTTTCGGACCTCATTAAGTAACTCCAGATCACCGCCATATTAGCTGCGGCGAGTGCGCTGGAACGGTAAGACGGTTGTCTAGGGGATGAGCCAGACCGCCAATACCAGGCGGTGAGCGCTGATTCGAATCATTTGATTTAACGACAAGTTGATACCAGGGACATCATTCCATAACGCATTACATTTGTAATCCCCCCAACAAGATTTACGCGCCTCGACCCCATGCGTATGGGCTGTCTCCTAGACCTGCCTCTCTTGCGAGGTTCTCGAAATCCATGGCACGCGTATTTGTGTTGTTCAGTGTATGACGGCGACCTCCAATAGTACACCCGCATTCAGGACACCTCGATTGCACCATCGCTCCGCCACACTAAGAGTAGCAGGTCCCAGTGTCAGTGGAGAGATGGAGAACCAGAGAAGTGAACCCAAATACCTCGGTTATCACGTACACATGTCCATTGGGACATTGGTAGAAGTGTCCACGGGTGTCTTTTAGGCATTCCTTCAGCGTCTTGTACACTAGATATGGGATATTGGACTCACTGAATCCCAAGAAACCGCTCATAAACGCTTTGAGAACATCTCGCTTCTCTTGATCGGTTACTTCCGTGTAGACGACGCCCTTCCTCAGCTGGTGAATCATCTTGACCCATTTGTCGATGACCCGTTGCGCAGGCTCCATGAAGTTCTCGATGAGCCACTCGTCTTTGTGACCTTGAGCCGTGAGGAGGCGATATCTGTTCGCTTGAGACGCCTTTTCTGCCCGGGCTGCGTCGTAGCCTGCCCTTGCTTCTTGCTGGAACTCCTTCATCAGCACGCCCTTTTGTTGGCGCCCTAACCGATGACTGAATATTTGGAAATCCGCTTCCATCTTGAGTACCGCGGTCTTGACGACTTGGCGATTGGAACGAGCTTTCGTTGCCACCTCCAGTGTAAGCATTGCGTCGCGTCGGATTGAAGAAAGGATATATGCAATAAAATCTTCCCAGCCTGTGCGAGCTAACGTGTCAAAGCCCTTTTTCCGAAGGTGTTCTGAGATTCCTTGAGCAACCTGGACGAGAAGGAAGCGGATTTGAATGGTCATCCAGCATCCCTCGACTCGGAAGCGTTGATCTGCTTTTGGGATCGACGGAGCTCCGCAATCTTTCTTCGCTTTCTTCAAGGCTGCTTCTTCGACACCAAAGAACGGGGACAATCCCTCCAGTCGGTGCGGTTCTGCCATGTAGCGGTGATGGAGAGTAGCGACTGCGGCCTCCCACGTGCGGACATGCGCTGAGTTTGTAGAGGCGACAGTGCAGGCTTGATCATAGGCCCTAAGAACACCTCCCGCTTCGTTCATCCACGCCGTAACGAGGGCTTCTGGTAATTGGTGACGGTCTTTGATCTTGGAGCCGAAACGGAATGACTTCACTGGAAGGTCTTCGCCTTTCAGGGTAGTTTCATGGTCGACGATGGGGTTTGAGCTTGCGGGGTCGGCACCATACATGGTGAGTGCGTTCCGTGGAAGGTTTCTCAATTGGTGCTCCATACTCTGGACAGCCTGATTCTCGGCGTTGAATGCTGAAACAAGTTCGTTCACTTGGCGCAGCGTGCTTCGACATTTGTTCGCAACATTCTGGAGAACGTTTTCATTTCTTCAGTCATAGTGTATTGGTTAGGGACAAAAAGCCTCGTACCTGTTCAGCCATGTCTAGATCCACACGTTTCAGCATCCTCCCGTAACGCTTGCTTGTAATGGGAACCCGACAAAGAGGACAAAGAGGATGCTTCTGAAGGCCCTTAGGTGCGGGGGCAAGCCGCAGCCACCGTTCATCTTGCTTTTTGTAGTACGATGCAAGCTCGCAAATCCCGTCGAGAGTCTCGACGGTGAATATGTGCCCGCATTTGAGTGTAATGAGCCTACTGTCCAGCCCGTCTCCGTCAAGATCCACATCGCTGAGTGAACTTTGCATGATGAAATCGACCACTTGAGACTTGACATTGTCGGGGGCGCAGGTAGGGCATGTCTGGGCCTCGCACGGCTCTCCACAAACTAACGGATCGCCAGTGAGACTAGAGTAAAGTTGTGGCGCGAGCTATTACCCACCAGAAGGACAAGGGTGACCACAGGCCAGAATACTATTGCACCTTATATCACAGGGTAGCCGAGCGCAAGGCTATCGACGAAGTTTAGCTCAAAGACGGGAACGATCTAGAAGCATCCAGCTCACCGCACTACATACAACTGGACAGGCATGATGGTCGCACGCCCACTCGCAAGGCTCCATACACGGCACGCACGGCTCAGAGCAAGCGCGGTCGCAGGCGTGATGACTGCAAGCTTGGCGACAAGACTCCTGACAAAGGACATCAGAACAATCGTGCTCCTCTGAGCAATCTCCTCCGCATTGGTGCAGGCAACGGAGGTCCCTTCCACATGGATGCCTGGCATGCCGCTGACGGATGATGTATCCATTGCAATCCACTTGTTGGTTTACGCTCTGGCATTCGGAGCAACGTGCGCGGCAAGATTTGGAACAACAGGGCATGGCGACGTCACATCGAGACTGGCACTGTAGCAAGCGATGATCTTCGAAGCAGGCAGTTTCAACGGTATGTCCACAGCCAGGCAAGGCTTTTGTGACAACCGTGTTGCAACGAATATCTTCGGGTTGATTCATTTGCCAGCTAAAACTACGGTTCAGAGTCGATTCAGTGGGCGTCAAAATCGCTGACGTACCATTGACCTCGAAGGGGATGACCACAAGCAAGTTGCAAAGTGACGGGGAATTGACATTGCCCACAAGGCATGGCGCAGAGTTTATCACAGGGATGGCCGCGAGTGCACATGCGAAGGCACTGCGCTCTACAATCTGCCCGCCTATGATTCTGGTCATCAAGGTGGCACTGGAGTGGACAAAGGTGACCGCAGTCAAGTTGCGCATTGCAGGGCAGGAGACACCCGCCTAAAGAGGGTGTGATATTAAGTAACGGAGATCCTTGTGCGCGGGCTGTGTGGAGTGAGGTCATTCTCACCGGTCGGGGCATGGAGGGCGATCTGGCCGGGAGCGTTGATTAACGTGATTTTCTGTGGGTGTCTATGACAGGCGATCGGAATAGCAGGCCCTATCGCGTCTTGGCGCTTCAACTCTGCAATCACTCCAGACCACATCTTGCTTCGGGCGAGGTCGTCAGCGTTCCCGAGAATGTACATCCCCTCTTTGGCACGAGAGAGGGCGACGTTGGTCCTATTTTCAGACTACGAAGGAGAGAGGGTTGAGACAAAGGGAGAAAGGCTGCCAGAATGTTAACTGACTTTTAAGAACCCAATCCCTTTGCTTCCTGCTGGATTCCCGCCGGAGTTCCGAACCAGTGAAAGAATTACAACTCGCCCCTCTTCGCCTAAAGAACCTTACTTAGTCTACATCTAAGTAAATAATGAAAGGAAGTACCTTGGAAATTGTCGACAGTTCTCAAGAGTCTGTGAGATAGGATCGTGAGATCTCAGGCAAGAATAACGAGTGTTCAGGACCCCGCTTACACACGGCTGCTAATTTTGACTTGCTGTATGGCAGTTTCGAAAATGCCAGCTACATCTTCTTCTTCCCGATGATCTACTAGCTGGGCAGCGTCTCTTTCATCTACGACTGTCATAACTTCACCAGCCAGGGCCTTGCGAATTTTGACGAGCTGCCCTAGGTATGCGCAAAGAACAACAATGTCCCCTGTTTCGGTGTACGTTCCTTGTCTACCAGAGCGTGAACGTGAGCTCGGCAAACAGTAAAGCGCCGGTAAGACGTACCTCAGTAAGTGTAAAACCAGATCCTTAATCATGTTGACTTCAAAGGTGTTAATTTTGGAGACGGATTCCTCTCCAGCCCCCCCTTCGGCATGGCGGTGGTCTAGGAAAAAGACATCCTTCGCCATGCCCCGAATGGAAGGTCGCCCCATGACAGCGTCGTTATCGATCAAGGATTCGTACAGCGTGCAACTGAATCATCCAGTCAGCTGATAAGCACACTGGGAGTTCGGGGAAACGAACCGTATCAGTGCCGAAATCTCAGGCCGCATTCGGCGTTGTACGTCTAGACGAGACATGCGAAGACCAGAGGAGGAAAGTCTTTCCATGAGCGACCGGTCAAATTGGTAGATCTGACCGATACCAGGGTTGTCGGCGGAGAGCTCTAAATGCAATGATGTGAGTGCAGAGGAACTGTTTGCACTTCATTAAGCTTACGGTAGTTCTCAATCGTGGGTCTGAGCTGAAGCGGATCTCCGATCAAAATCATATGTTGAATCGATGGAACCAGACCTAAAGTGGTGGTTGAGCGGTCGTCACTACTCCACACGTCTGAACACTCACTTGCAAGGATATGCGCTTCAAGCACTTGACCTGCTTCCTCAACTAACAGGACTCGAGGCGCTACGCTCCTCAGCAACTCCGTCAACTTTGCAGCACCTAGAAGGCATCTTGGATCAGGATACTTTTGCTACCTAAAGAGGAGGGACAAGACTATACCGTTTGTGGTACAACCGATGATAACAGCGTTGGCAAGGACCTCGAGCTTTGTCTAGAGATAAAATTTAATCCTCTTCTCGATTCATTGCGCGCGGCCCGAAAACCGCCTTACCTTATCCTGGATTTCTTTCCATTCCACATTCGCTTCCCGATACCGCTCCTTCAGCCGCTCGAATTCTTCCAGCTGCTCTTGCTGAGAGCCTTCCAGCATCTCTTGATTTAAATGCGCGTTCAAGCGATCTCGTTCCGCCTTTGACATATTCCACATTTGGGGTTCTTGGAGAAGTTGGTTTATGCCTCGGTCTGTAGTCGGAGAAGGGGGTATGGCCCGGGATCCGCATATGTCTTCAAAAAATGTCTCCCGAGTGTCGGTCCAGGTTGCGCGATCCAGAATGGGGGCGGTGCCGCCATCGTTTTTAGAGGTGTCCGGATGAGCTGCCCGACGATTTTTACCCCGCCCCCCACCCCTTCTGGCAGCTGGAGTGGACGACCCCCTGGACGCCGCCAAAGGTGGATATGTAATAAAGGCCAGGTCACGTCCTTCACGCCAGAAGTCATCTAGCGACCTGTGCTGACTTTGCTTGTTCGGGTGTTCGGAGCTATGGTCCCTAGAGTCTTCGAAGAGCTCGCGAATCCAAAATGGGGGATTATTCAACTCCGAGTGGTGAAGTGGGTAATGAATCGATAAATGGTCATTGAACCGGGCGGTTCGGCTCTTCTCGCCTACGATCTCGTCCATAAACTCCTTCATAGCTTCTTCAGCACGCTTCATCTGTCCAAAAGCTCTTCCTTGAGCTCTGTCTTTGCGAGTTTTGTTGACGTTCATCAAGATTTTGTCCAAAGAGAGTTCCGCGACAGTCTCGTCGGCCGAGCGCGACCCCAATCGAACGATCTTGTCCGTTATTTTCTTCTCGAGGACCCTCACGATGATGTTGTCGAGGGCGTGGTTGGTAAAGGCGATGAGCAAGATTGGCCGAATATTGTTCGCGATGAGGACGCGAAGGATTTCAATGCCTGTATAACTCTATTTCGTATGTTAGCCTAAGACTCCGAACGACATGGAAACGTGGTCCGTACCTTTCCCGTTCCGGGAGGTCTACGCACGAACTCGGTGAGCGGGCAATCGTCGGTGAAAGGAACCCACCTACCCTTGGATCAATGACACTTCTGAAGTCAAAGCACCAACCATCGCCTCGGCTTGTGTATCATCAAGGCGGCTTTCTTGTTTCAGCATGGTAATTGCTCTTGCGACAGAGTTGGTGTCATGGGGACGAAGGTACAGGTCTCTCGGTTGGTCGAACAGCATGCGAAGGTTAAAGTCGAACTGAGGATGAGCATATGCTGGAGGTGCAACCTTGATTTGACTGAGATCTCCAGAGTCGAAGAGAGGGAGGTAGTCGGTGAAGGGGAACGAAGTTGGCTCCTGGGCTTTGAGGGTTTCGAGGAATGGTCGGATAGATTCGAACATGGCCGGGGATTCGATTAGGAACTTGGTTTCCTTCTCCTCCTTTTGAGACTTTTGGAGACGTCGTAGAATACGTAGCTCCACTTCCGCATCAAAAAATGACACCCGAACCTTTATCCTGTTCTCATGTTTCTTGGCACTGTCGAGAAGATCGTTGAACGAGCTGCAAATACTGCCGAGATACACTCGAGGAGAGCCGTCATCGGTTTTCCAGAGGAGGACCACTAGTCCGCCCTGCGTCAGGCGTTTCTTCCCCACGCTTTCCCAGTAGGCCGTACGTTTGGCTTGCGATTGGTGGCGAGCGTCTCCTGGAGGTGCGTCGAAATGGAGCTCGACCGAAATGCCGCGTCTGTCGCACGCCATCGGTCCGAATCTGACATTAGTGAAAAGGCTGAAGCGAATCGAATCGCGATCTTGCTCGCATTTGTACAGACCACCATTCTTCTTCATGAGTTCACTCAGCTGGGTCTTCTCGGTGGGAGGTTTTGCGAGGTCGTCCAGAATGACACCAACAGAGGTTCGGATAGGAGCGCTGTTGCGAGTGGTTAGAGCTTCATCAAGACGCGAGAGATGACGAACGTACATCAACTCCTCTCTAAGAAGGCGAAACTGGATGTCTAGTAATCTCTCCATGCTCTCCGAAGGAAGGTGGTGCGGCGCCTCAGCGATGTTGCCGGGGAGATACGGGGGAGCCGTCGAGGCCAATTCAGAATGAGGGGGAACAACGCGGATATCTTTGATAGACGCGTGGTCGTTTTCGTGTTGAGGACCACCCTCTCGCAGTTCGCCAGGCGGTTGGTGAGTTACCTGCATTTGGAGCAAAAGGGCTCGTTGTCTGTTTGCAGGGTCCATCCTCGCTGGTCGTTTAGGTTCTGGTTGCACCCGACGTATGGTAGCTTCTGAGCGTCTGGCAAGATCGACCAGTGGCTTGATAGACTTGTTTAGCTGAGTGAATGTGTGCTGCCGTTGCTCAACAGGAAGGTCAACGATGCTGTCGGCGAATCCGGTCGACGAGGAGCATATCGCATTTCCCCATTGCTCAAGCCACTGGGCGAGGTTGTGGACGAGAGTCGTAAAGCTGTCGAAGTGACCAGTAGGTTTGAAGCGCTTGATGTATCTGCCATAAATCGTTCTTTAGATTGTCATCGTCGTCTGCAACAGTTCGGGATTCTCACTCGTGTAGAGGGGTTATCAGGGCTTTGAACACGTGCAGCCCACTTTGCGGATTGTCCAGTTCGTCGAAAGAACGTCGCGCCATGCAATTACCCATACAGTTATTGATGGTGAGGGCCACACGATCCAGGTTGTTGTTGATGAGGCTATACAGCGCGCTAGAATCTCGATGTGAGCGAATGTCCGCAGCCAAGTACGAACCGTGACGTACTTGGCGTTTGTCTGAATAGTGCTTCTAATAACAAATTCGGAGGAGAAGTACTAATAGAGCATGTCAAAACCACCCAACCGCGAGATGGCGCAACAAAGGATGCACTGACTGCGAGTATAGGGAGATAGCCGCGTTGAAAAGATAGAACGTTTTGATCAGGGCCAGCCTCTGATGAGACATTCTGGTGGGTGAGAACCTCTTGAATACGAAGAATTCCGTTGCCTGTGGGCTACGAAACGGATGAGAACTTAGTTTGTAGAGGCCTCTACCACTTACGTCGCCCATCAGCTGCAAGAATTCCTTTTAAGAGCAGCGAGTATCCCATCAGACTTTTTCGTGGCTATGGTAGCGGTGATCTACTAACCTGCCCATCTTTGATGAACTATTGGAACAATCATGTGGATGAGCTCAGCATCCAAACGACGACTAGATAGGCCCCCAAAACGTACCCAAGTACTGTTCTGAGGATTCGCGCTCTGGAGAATCGAGACGAACGAATAATAATCATCTGACCTCCTAAACTCGTAGTCTGGTTTGAGGTATAGTTTGATGCGGTTGTGTGCTTGAGTCGGTGTAAGGCTGGCGCCAGGCAACGCGCCCATGTAGGGATTTGATAGGTTCGCGATGTCGTCGTTGTTCAAGGCAGCTCGAGGTAGGGGTGAGGGTTCTTGCTCCCGGATGCTAGCGCCAGCCTTGATGTGACGAAACCTGCAAGAGAACGTATTCGCGCATTTGCCCTCGGTCCAAAACTCTTTGCAGGCGTTCGGCGGTATCCCCGCGGTGCTGAGATCTCCGGCGTTGGGTGTGTTCGTCTCTGCTTGCGAGGTAGCTTGTTTGGCAGGGCGCCTGGAGTTGCTTTGTCCGGAGCGTCCTCCCCGGGTGGATTGCGGCTGTTGGTCGGGGGGTCCTGGCGGTCCAACATGCAACATGTTGCATCGTTCACCCTTACGACAGTTCCCTTTCTGGTGGAAAGGGCAAGTGGTACGTTTTGGTGGCATTTTCGGTAGGCCACTCTTCGACGGGATAGTGTTGAGTATGGTCGTCGGTAACAATGAAAGTCGTCGGTGCTGGTAGAAAAGGCGTGGTCAGAGTAACACGAGGCCGTACGACCTCGTGTTTGAAGATTGGAGGAAGGTTCGGGTCATCGGCTCCTGGTCCAGCTCATTTGGAAGCCGAGGCTGGCCGGGAGGAGGTCCTCAAATTTTCCACTTCTGGAAATCGTGGTGAAATCCCAACAATCGCCTGAGTAGCTGAGAACGCAGTTCCAGAGATCATATTAATTGACTACGTTGACGGTTTCCAAGTTGGTCCTGCACGCTTGTGAGTTATGGCCGAGACGTGGTCGACGCGGTAGGTAGGTAGGTAGGTAGGTAGCTTGCTGAGGTCGAACGAACTTGCTCTGACAACCGTGAGAGCCGAATGGGGCCCAACTTGAAGCCGCCACGGACCCAGAAGATTCTTCCTTCAAAGCTATTCTTCAAACAAACACATCTCGTTCAATAATATATTTGGTTGGATTTAACCTTGAAACTATCCCATTGTTAAGAGGGGATGGTTGGGATACGGAGACTGCAGCAGCGTGGGGCGGCTATAGCGCAGACCACCACGCGGGACAAAACTATCCCAGGAAGATTAGCATAGCCTCTGCATCAAAGGATGTCGCGCTGTATTAGATGAGACGACTTCCGGGTCGCAGTATTTTTCAACCTGCCACACCTGGGGGGCAAGCTTTCTCTTTCAAAGTGGTACGCCCCTGCGTCCTCTCGCAAACATCCTCCATCATCGATCATAAAGACACTTGAGTTTCTGATGCGAGCACTTCAGCTTTTGATTTTAGAAGGAGATACATATCACACTAGCGAAAGCAATATAATATAATGATGAAAGCAAGAGAACGAAAGGCGATAGTACTCGGGTGTGGCGAGAATAAACGATACGACAGCGAGAGGATAAACAATACGAAAAGAAAGTCGGAAACATTGTACATAAGTCGAGAGGGCTGGTACAGAAGAACGAAGGGTGAGCAGCAAGGGAGGATATCGACAGAGAACGAAGTGGAAGGGAGCCGACGATGGGTCGGCTAGTAAGCGAACAGCATAAGGATTGGTGAGAAGACCATGGACGAGACGACCATGACAGCGGTAACAGAAACAGCGATGTCTGAAATGACGCTGGGCTTGCCTTGAGCAACGCAAGTTGGTGAAGAGAGCGTCGAAGAGTGCCGGACCACGCCTTGCCGGTGCGGGTAAGTCGGCCGAAGCAACACTGAATATTACAAGTCAAGTTTGGTGTCTCTAAACAGAATAAAGATGCCGGCGGTTCATTTTACGAGCTTGTGATAACAGCAAGGTTTTAAGATGTAGATCAGTGGGGCCTTCCAATCCTGACGCGGAGTGGAGCGGGACATGATGCTCGCGTCACCCATTAGGAAATGGAAGCTCGCCAGATTAGGATGAGTTCCGTCAGAGCACGAGTGACCTCAGAGCTTCCCTGAGAAGTTCCAATGCCAATACCAACTAGGTCAGGGACGTAGAGATACCAAAGTAGCTGGAGCCGGGAGTTGGACAATTGAACTCATGATGCCCAAACCGGCGTCATATGAATCAGTGGACAGGCAAATGATTCAAATATATCTAGTATCGGCGTATTGGCTGCCAGAAGGTCGTACTTGCTTTTGACCGGACATATTCTAGTCGTGGAGAGCTACCGTCCAATAAATAGCCCCACCATTGGCTTCTGCTCGCCGTCGTGGGCGACAACAAGCCTCTAAACAACCAATGGATTAGAGGCAATCGATAGGCCAAGATATCGTTCTATGTGTCAAGCCTGAGCTCGCATCGGTTGGGGTTGGGGGGCACCGTCAGGCTACTCGGACGTGCGGGCGGGGCCAGCGCAAGGCTGGCTGACGCGGAGCAAACGAGCAAGTGTGTCGTGGCTTTGTTGGGAGAGGTTTCTCTCCGCTCGGGGGTCGAGAGCAGGCCTGAAAACCAATCACGAGAGAACGGATCGACTCCCATATTACGTTCCATTGGTCTAGACCTCATGTTTTCCTTTCGAGCCCTCATGAAATACCTCCAGATCACCGCCATATTAGCTGCGGCGATTCCGCTGGAACGGTAAGACGGTTGCCTGGGGGATGAGCCAGACCGCAAATACCAGGTGGTGAGCACGGATCAGAATCATTTGATTTTGACGACAAGTTGACACGAGGGACATCATTCTAGCGCGCGTGTACATTTGTAATTCCCCCAACACGATTTACGCACCTTGACTCATACGAATAGGCTATCTCATAGACTTGCGTGTTTTCGAAATCCATCGTTCGCGTCTTTGTGCTGTTCGATGTAGGCATGATGGTGACCTCCATAACACCACATCCCGAGAGACCCGATCATGTCGTGGCAACACCACATGAAGAACGGCAGGTAGCAGCGTTGGCTTGAGATTAAAACAGCCAAGACGGAAGGCCAGATAAATTCATAGCATCTACATGTTGGTTCTAACTTTGGCAGAAATCTCTACGGTGGGCAGGACTAGTAGCTTGGTCGGTGAGTAGCGAGCTTGTTCGATACAGATGGCATTCGAACATACAGTATGGAAAGCTGGCTTTCCATGAGAGTATACGAACCGTTGATGGCTACTCGAAAGACTACTCGTATATGAAATGCTTCGATTCCGTATCTTTGGTTTCCGGGGCACAGTCACTTGCAGCCGACGCGAGCAAGCTCGTGGGTTAGAACAAGAGGGATCGGCTTTAAGACTTTCAAGGTGAATCTCACAGTTAGCATGTTGTTGTT
Source organism: Tulasnella sp. 408 (assembly GCA_019633405.1). Taxonomy (NCBI): domain Eukaryota; kingdom Fungi; phylum Basidiomycota; class Agaricomycetes; order Cantharellales; family Tulasnellaceae; genus Tulasnella; species Tulasnella sp. 408. The sequence goes on along the minus strand of WSTX01007964.1, from coordinate 15,912 downwards.
TTGTTTTTTTAGGAAATTCGAGACCAGAAGATCGTAAAGAGCGACTGGCACCTGAAGGGCTTCTCAGATATACTTCGCGCTTCTGCACTGAGAGAGTAAGTATCCCAGTAGTAGAAAGCCTGCTAAGCAGAACGGGCTATCAAAGAGCGGAAATCGTTAACGGTGATGTGCTCAGCCACAGGTCAAGCACCCTGTCACTTGCATCTGCTGTATGAGAAGCGTGCACAGAAACCAGCAACTCCATGACTGTGCTTCCTTGCCCATCAGGGAATATATTTGGTAGCAAATTTGCAGAAGTATCACCACGAGAGTTACTCGCGGAATTCAGTAACAAACTTGTCTGCAATTGTTGTTGGTCGTTGGTAGAGGTTGTTAAGTGGACCCAACTAGCGAGTTAAAAGACGATTATCTCAATACAAATCACAAAAACGAAGAGATGAGGAGTGACACAGTCTTTGATCGATTAAATTCAAGCTTCATACTACTCGACAGACGTCTGCATCCAGGCAACAAGGTGCACGTCCTTCCCCAGTCGAGCACCACTAACTAAGCATCTCGGCCCCACGCCCATGGACTGTCTGCCATCCCTTCTTCCCTTGCCAAGTTTTCAAATTTCGTGGCCCGCGCATTGGTATTATTCAATGTATGATCCTGACCGCCGATGATACAGCCGCACTCGGGACACCGGGATTCTTCCATCGCGCCGCCACACTTGAAAGCAGAAGCATCAGTCGCACATATCGATTATAGTGGTTGTGTTCTTACGTCGCCTATAGTGTACACATGCCCATTACGGCACTGATAAAAGTGACCACGTGTTTCTGCGGCAGCGCTTTAGTTAGCTCAGCCAGAACTTCAAGTCGCCACTCCTCCTAAGCTTACCAAATTCATAAGAGCCACCCATTAACCCCCTGATAATTTCCCGTCGCTCCTCATCGGTGACTTCTTCGTAGGTGACACCCCGTTGGAGCTGCTGAATCAGCTCCACCCACTGCTCGAGGATGTTTTGCGCAGGCACTATGAAGTTCGCAGCGAGCCAGGCATCATCCCTGCTATTTACGAAAAGGCGGTATCTGTTCATTTGCGACGTCTTTTCGGCCCGGGCTGCCTCGTAGCCTGCCTTGGCTTCATGCTTAAATTGCTCCAGAAGCATGTTGTTGCTCTGCCGCCCCAATCGGTGCTTGAAAGTCTGAAATTCCGCTTCCATCATGAAGACTGCGGTTTTGACAACCTGACGATAGGACCGGGACTTTTCGGCGATTTCCAAGGCGAGCGCCGCATCGCGCCGAAGGGAGGTTAGAATATAGGCTATGAAATCTCCCCAACGCGTTCGCGCCAACGTATCAAGGCCTTTTTTCCGGAGCCGTTTTGAAATCCCATGAGCGACTTCGAGGAGAAGAAAGCGGATATGAATGGTCGTCCAGCATGCTTCAACACGGAAGCGCTGATCTGCCTTTGGTACGGAAGAAGCTCCGCAATCTTTCTTCGCTTTCCTCAAGGTAGCTTCTTGGACAGTAAACAGCGGGGACGTTCCTTCGAACCGGTGCGGTTCGGCCATGTAGCGGTGGTGAAGTGCAGCAACTGCGGCCTCCCACACGCGGACATGTGCCGACTTCGTAGAGGCAACGGTGCAAGCTTTGTCATACGCCCTCAGAATGGCCTTGACCGCATTGTTCCATGCTATGGCGAGAGGTTCTGGCAGCTGGTGGCGATCTTTAATCTCGGGCCCAAATCGCGCCGATTTGACTGGAAGTGATTCGGCTTTGGGGATGAATTCGCAGTCAACGGGGGAATGTGGGCTTGCGGGGCTAGCGGCAGGTATGGCGAAATCACCCAACGGGAGGCCGCTAAGTTCGCGCCTCACCCTGCGAATAGCTTGATCTGTGTCCTTGAATGCTGAAACCCGATCGCTCACATGGCGCAAGGTGCTCCGACATTGATTTGCAACATTCTGTACGGCATTGGTGAGGTTCGGTTAGAGGCTCTGATTGGTAGACATGATTGGGAGGCATTCATACCTGTTCGGCCATGTCTAGATCAACTCGTTTCAGTACCCGTCCGTACCGTCTGGCTTTGATGGGAGTCCGACAAAGAGGACAAAGAGGATGATTTTGCAGGCCTGTAGGAGGCGGAGCAAACTGCAACCAACGTTCATCTTGCCTTTTATAGCATGAGTCAAGCTCGCAAATCCCATCGAGAGTCTCCACGGTGAATACGTGCCCGCATTTGAGAGTAATGAGCTTGCTATCCAGCCCGTGCCCCTCAAGGTCCACATCGCTGAGCGAGGTTTGCATGATGAAATCAACTACTTGAGACTTGACGTTGTCTGGAGCGCAAGCAGGGCAGGTCTGGACTTCGCATGGTTCTCCACAAACTAGTGAATCGCCGATTTGAGACCAGAACGAGGTCATGGTATGAATAGTCACTCACTAGATGGGCAAGGGTGGCCACATGCCAGAGTGCTATTGCACCGTAGATCACACGGTAACCGAGCGCAAGGCTATCAAGAAGGTTCAGCCCAAGGATGAGCACGGTCAGATTCGTCAGACTCACCGCACTACATACAACTGGGCAAACATGATGGTCGCATTCCCAGTCGCAAGGCTCCATACACGGCGCGCAGGGCTCATAGCAGGCGCGGTCGCACGCGTGGTGACTGCAAACTTGGCGGCAACGCTTTTGGCAAAGAACGTCAGAACAGTCATGTTCCTCTGAGCAATCTCCTCCGCACTGATGTCGACATCGAAGGGTTTTCTCGCACGGATGTGTAGCATGCCTCCGACGGACAACATGTCCATTGCGATCAACGCGCTGGTTTAGGCTCTGGCATTCAGAGCAACGCGAGCCGCAAGATTTTGAACAACAGGACATTAAGAGGTCACATCGGGACTGGCATTGCAGCGAGCGAGGATCTTTTGAGCAAACAGTTTCAACTGTATGTCCGCAGCCCGGGAGGACCTTTGTGACGTTTGTGTTGCAACGGATATCTTCTAGTCGATCCATTTGCCAGCTGAGGTTACGGTTCAGAGATGGTCGATTCAACTCAAAACCGCCGACGTACCATTGTCCTTGAAAATAATGGCCGCAACCCAGTCGCATAGTCGCAGGGAATCGACATTTTCCACAAGGTACGGCACAAAGTTTATCACAAGGGTGGCCGCGAGTGCACATGCGAAGGCATTGCGCCCTACAGTCCTTCTGTCTGTGATTCTGGTCATCGAGATGACACTGGAGTGGGCAAAGGTGTCCGCAGTCGAGCCTAGCATTGCAAGGAAGGAGACACCCGCCTAGAGGAAGAAGGTGTTAGGTGACGGGTATCCTTACAACACAGGTTTGTGGAGTGAGATCATCCTCACCAGTCGGAGCATGGAGTGTTATCTGACCAGGGGCATCAATTAACGTAACCTTTTGGGGATGTCTATGGCAGGTAATCGTTATAGCAGGACCTATTGCCTCTTGACGTTTCAACTCGGCGATCACCCCGCGCCACATCTCGCTTTGAGCGAGGTCGTCTGCGTTTCCAAGAATATACATTCCTTCTCTAGCACGAGAAAGGGCGACGTTGGTCCTATTTTTAGACTGGGTAGAGAAGGGATTTGAGAGGAATGAACGCAAGGCAGAGGCCGTCGACTGACTCTCAAGAAACCAATTCCCCTGCTTGTCGCCGGATTCCCGCCGGAATTGCGAACTAGTGACAGAATGACAATCCGACCTTCTTCGCCTAGGGAGCTTCATTCAGCTTATGTCTGGGTACCAAATGTAAGGAAGTACCTTGGAAATTGTCTACAGTTTTCAGGTGTCTAAGATGAAAGATTTGAGGGCTCAAGCGAGAAACACGAGGGGAGACAATTCGACTTACACGCGGCTGCTGATTTTGACCTGCTGCACGGCATCTTCAAACATGCCAGCTACATCTTCTTCATCCCGATGGTCAAGCAGCTTGGCGACGTCCCTTTCATCTACCACCGTCATAACTTCACCAGCTAATGCCTTGCGAAGTTTAACCAGCTGCCCAAGGTATGCGCAGAGAACCACAATGTCTCCAGTTTCGGTGTACGTTCCTTGCCTGCGAAGGGCGAATGTCAGCTGAGTAGACCTGAGACACTGACAGAAAGTACCTCAGTAAATGTAATACAAGGTCTTTGATCATGGCGACTTCAAATGCGTTTGTTTTGGAGACAGACTCCTCTCCAGCACCCCCTTCGGGGTGGCGATGGTCCAGGAAAAAGACGTCCTTTGCCATACCTCGGATCGAAGGTCGTCCAATGACATCGCCATGATCGACCAAGGATGGGTATAGCGTGCAACTAAAGTACACAGTTAGCTGATGTGCATGCAATTAACAGGCTCACAGCCCAGGAAACTGACCGTATCAATTCTGAAATCTCGGGACGCATTCGGCGTTGTTCATCTAGACGGGACATACGAAGACCAGAGTCGGAGAGTCTTTCCATAAGGGACCTGTCGAATCGATAAACCTGACCGATCCCAGGGTTGTCGGCGGAGAGCTCTGGAGATAGTTGTATGAGTTTCCAAGAGCTGTTTCCGTGCCATCAAGCTTACGGTAGTTTTCGATCGAGGCTCTGAGCTGAAGTGGATCACCGATCAAAATCATATGTTGAATGGACGGAACCAGACCTGAAGTTAGGATTAAGCACTCGGTCATTGCTCGGGGCGTTTATGAACTCACTCGCAAGAATATGCGCTTCGAGCACTTGGCCCGCCTCCTCGACCAAAAGGACCCGAGGTGCCACGCTTCTCAACAGCTCCGTCAATTTTGCAGCGCCTATATGGCATACTGATGAGCATACTACCCATGTCCACCAATGGGGAGAGAAAACCATACCGTTTGTGGTGCAACCAATGATATCAGCTTTGTCGAGGACCACAATTTTAGCCTATGGGCAATATTTAGCATCCTTTCAAGCTACATGCGCATGACACAAGTGGCGGGCACACCTTATTCTGGATTTCCTTCCATTCCATGGTCGCCTCGCGATGTCGCTCCTTCAACCGCTCGAATTCTTCCAGCTGCTCGGGTTGAGAGCCTTCAAGCATCGCTTGATTCAAATATGCGTTCAAACGATCTCGTTCGGCCTTTGACATATTCCAGACGTTGGGGTTTTGGAGAAGCTGGTAAATGCCCCGGTCCGTTGTCGGGGAAGCGGGAATGGTTCGAGATCCACATGTCTCTTCAAAAAATGCCCTCCGATCGTTTGTCCAGGTTGCGTGACTAAGAACACGGGCTGCGTTGGCATCGTGTGCAGAAGTCTCCGGGTGAACTGCCCCACGATTCCCGGGCCGCCTTCGATTTCCGCCAACAGCTTGCATGGGAGAGCCTCCAGACGCCGCGCCCGGGGCCGTGTACGTGATGAAAGCCAGGTCGCTTCCTTGACGCCAGAAGTCAATCAACGATTTGGGCTCAGTTGGCCTGGTTGGACGTTCGAAGTCATCGTCTTGGGACTCGTCGTAAAGCTGCTGGATCCAAAACGGAGGATTGTGCAGCTCGTCATCGTGAAGCGGATAATTAGACGCTAAGTAGAGCTCGAGCTGGGCAAGTCGGGCTTTCTCGCCCACGACCTCTTCCATAAAGTTCTCCATGGCTTCTTCGGCACGTTTCATCATCGCAAAAGCTTTTCCTTGTGCCCTGTCTTTGTGAGTCCTGTTGATGTTCGCTAAGATCTTGTCCAACGAGAGTTCCGCAATCTCGTCCGCAGGGCGGGAACCCAACCGAACAATGTTTTTCGTTATCTTTTTCTGGAGGACTTTGACGAGAATGTTGTCGAGAGCGTGGTTGGTTAAGGCAATGAGCAAAATTGGTCTAATTTTGTTTGCGATGAGGACCCGAAGAATCTCAATGCCCGTATAGCTCTATCGTTCCCTTGTCAGCCGTTGGAGTCTAAAGTGTGGAGATGAAGCAGCTCTAACCTTTCCTGTGCCTGGTGGTCTGTGCAGAATCCTAGTTAGTAAAGGAGCATCAGTGAAAGGAAATGATTTACCCTTGAATCAATGACACTTCCGAGGTCAATGTATCCACCATTGCCTCGGCTTGTGTACCATCGAGGCGGCTTTCCTGTTTCAGAATGACACGGGCTCTTGCGACTGAGTAGGGATCATGGGGGCAAAGATATAGATCCCTCGGTTGATCGAACAACGTGCGAAGGTTGAAGTTGAACTGCGGATGCGCATAGACGGGAGGCGCAACCCTGATGTGACTGAGATCAACCGAGTCGTAGAGTGGTAGGTAGTCGGAGAAGGGGAACGAAGTCGGTTCTTGGGCTTTGAGGCCGTCAAGGAATGGTCGAACTGCTTCGAACATCCCTGGGGATTCGACGAGGAACTTTGTTTCTCTCTCCTCCTTTCGGGACTTTTGAAGGCGTCGCAGAATCCGCAGCTCAACCTCGGCATCAAAGAACGATACCCGAACTTTCACCCGATTCTCATGCTTCTTAGCACTTTCGAGAAGATCGTTGAACCGGCTGGTGATAACGCCGAGATATACTCGCGGGGAACCGCTATCGGTTTTCCATATAAGACCAACTAGCCCTCCCTGCATCAGGCGTTTCTTCCCCTCGCCTTCCCAGTAAGCCGTGCGATTGGCCTCGCGTTGGTGCCGAGCGTCTCCCGGTGGGGCGTCGAAGATGAGCTCTACCGAAACGCCATTTTTGCCGCATGTCATCGGTCCGAATTTGACGTCGGTATAGAGCCTGAAACGGATCGAGTCTCGTTCTTGCTCGCATTTGTACATGCCGCCGTTCGTCTTGATGAGCTCATTTAGCTGGGTTTTCCCGTTGGGCGGTTGGGCGAGATCGTCCAGAACGGCGCCTACAGATGTCCGGATGGGAGCACTGTTGGGAGGGTTAGAATCATGTCAAGGCAGGAGACATGACGAACGTACATTAACTCCTCTCTCAAAAGACGAAATTGAATGTCCAACAATCGCTCCATGCTCTCTGAAGGAAGGTGGTGCGGCGCCCCGGCAATATTACCCGGAAGATAAGGGTAAGTCGTTGCCGCCAGTTCGGAATGAGGGGGAACAATTCGGATATTTTGGATCGACTCATGGTCGTTTTCGTGTCGAGGACCATCTGTCCGAAGTTGACCTGGCGGGTCATAAGTAACATGCATTTGAAGCAAAAGTCCTCTCTGTCTGTTAGCAGGGTCTATCCTTGTTGCCCTTCGAGATTCCTGCTGCCCCTGTCGCGTGGTTCCTTCCGAACGTTTGACGAGATCGACCAAAGGCTTGATAGACCGCTTCAACTGATCGACTGCATGCTGGCGTTGCTCAACAGGAAGGTTGACGATGTTGTCGGTATGTCTGGGCGGCGATGCGGATATCCTTTTCCCCCATCTGTCGAGCCATCGGGCTAGGTTGTGGACGAGAGTTACGAGATTGTCGGAGCGGTCAGCAGTTTTGAAGCGCCTCAGATATCTGCCGCCATACTAGTCTTTAGGGTATCGTCATCGTCAAAGGTTTAGGGTTCTCACTCGTGTAGAGGGGTTATAACGGCTTTGAAGACGTGCAGTCCGCTTTGGGGATTACCTGGCTCGCCGAAAGAGCGTCGCGCCATGCAGCTCTCCATACAGCTCTTGATGGCGAGAGTTACATGGTCCAGATCGGCATGGATGAGGCCATACAATGCACTGGAAGTTCAACGTTAGTGGTTGTCGCGACTCAGTACAGTCCACCACGTACTTGACATTTGTCTGGATGGTGCTTCGAACGACAAACTCGGAGGAAAAATACTACATAGACCGCGTCAAAACTGCCTCCTAGCGAGCTGGAATGAAGAAGGATTCGCGCACCGCGAGGAGAGGGAGATAGCCCCGCTGAAATGACAGGAGACCTTGATTGAACCCAGCTTCGGAGGAGACATTCGGGTGGGATAGAACCTCTTGAATACGACGGATTCCGTTGCCTGTAGGCTACAGAAGATATGAGGGGCCTTGTTATATATGTAGGGGGGGGGGGAGAGGAGGGAATGTTCATCTACACGGACTTACGTCTCCCATCAGCTGCAGGAGTTCCTGTCGAAAGTAGCGTGCATCCCATCAAACTTCCATCGTAGCCAGGATGTGAAACCTTGCTTACCTGTCCGTCTTTAAGGAACTATTTGGAGATGTTGCCAATCAGTTCACGACAAACAGCGATGTGCTCAAACATACCCAAGTGTGGTTTTCAGCATTAGCACTCTGAAGGATGGAGACAAATGAATAGTAATCCTCTGAGCTCCGAAACTCGTAGTCTGGCTTGAGGTATAGTTTAATGCGATTGTGCGCTTGAGTCGGCGTGAGGCCAGCACCGGGCAACGCGCCCGTGTAAGGATTCGATGCATACGCGACGTCATCGTTGTTCAAGGGTGCCCGAGGTGGGAGGGGAGGGTCTTGCTCTCGGAAATTAGCTCCAGGCTTGACGTGACGGAATCTGCAAGAGAACGAATTCTCGCATTCACCGTCAGTCCAGAACGCTCTGCAGGCATTCGGCGGCATTCCGGCCGGGTTGGCATTCCCTGTATTGTTTGCCGCGGGCTGGGATGTAGATCGATTGGCAGGTCGGTTCGAGTTGGCCTGCTCATAACGGGCGCCGATTCCGGGCGGCCCAATGTGTAACATGTTGCATTGTTCACCCTTGCGGCAGCCCCCTCTCTGATGGAAAGGGCAAGCCGTACGCTTTGGTGGCATTTTGGTCGAGAACACTCGTTTGCCCTATACTGATCGTGGTCGGTAAGTGATGTTGAGAATCGTCGTTGCCGGTATGTATACGGTAGAGAGTGGTTCGAATGGTGCGAATACGGACTGGTGCTTGATTTGCTCAGGAAGGGGCGGGCAATTGGCTTCTATTTCAGGTTCATTTGGGAGAGAATTGCTGGAGGGCCTCAAATCTCCTTTAATGGAAATTCCGATGAAATTTCAAAATTTGGAACAGAAAGGCCACCCAACGGTTCGTGTTAATTTGCCGTGTTGACGTCATCCCAAGGTGTGAGCGCTTGCGAATGATAGTCGGATGGACACTTGGGCGTTGGTGTCGAAGTCGAACTTCCTCTGACCAGCGTGAGAGTTGGGCGGCGGCCGAAGGCGGAAGAGTCTCCCTACGAAACTACCATGTTTTTGGTTAATGCTATCGCCTGAATGTGAGTTTAAAGCCACCGCGTAATCAACAAAGACGGTGGTTGGAATAAGGGAGTGTGGCAGAGGGTAGATGGTAGACAGAATCACTGCGCAAGGCGAAAGCTAGCCAAGGGCGAGAGGACCCTTGCCCGTCACGTCCCAAAAATGTCCTCTTCGGAGTGACATACATTAAATTTGGAACAATACAGAGAAGATTAGCATGGCCCCTGCACAAGGATGACACGCTGAATTAGAGTGGACGACCTCCGGGTCGCAATATTTTTTGCAACTTACAACACCCGGGTGTCACTGGGCCACATATAGAGATCCCAGAATAGCTGGGAGCTGGGTGTTGGACAGTTGAACTCCTGATGCCCAAACCGGCGTCATATGAATCAGTGGACAGGCATATGATTCAAATTGATCTAAAACCGGTGTCTCGCAATTGGCTGTCAGAACGTCATAGTTGCTTTTTGACGGGACGAATCCTCGTTGTGGAGAGTTGCCGTCCAATAAATAGCCCCACTAGCTTTTGCTAGCCGTCGTAGGCAATAACAAGCTTCTAAACGCCAAATGGGTTAGAGGCAATCGATAGGGCAAGGTATTGTTCTATGTATCAAGCCTGAGCTTGCATCGGCTGGGCTTGGGGGCACCGCCAGGCTACTCGGACGTGCGCGCAGGGCCGGCACAAGACTGGCTAACGTGGAGCAAATGAAAAAGTGTGTCGTGGCTTTGGTTGGAGAAGTTTCTCTCCACTGGGGAGTCGAGAGCAGGCCTGGAAGCCAATCACGAGAGGACGAACCGACTCATACATCACGTTCCTTTGGTCGACACCTCATGCTTTTCTTTCGGACCCTCATGAAATACTTCCAGATCACCGCCACATCAACTGCGGCAACTCCGCTGGAACGGTAAGAAGGTTGCCTGGAGGATGAGCCAGACGGAGAATACCAGGCAGTGAACACAAATTTGAATCATTTGATTTAACGACAAGATGACAGCAGGGACATCATTCCATAACGCATGTACATTTGTAATCCCACAACACGATTTACGCGCCTTGACCCCACGCGAATGGGCTATCTCCTAGACCTTCCTGTCGTGCAAGGTTTTCGTAATCCATGGCTCGCGTATTTGTGTTGTTCAACATATGACGGCGACCTCCAATTGCACAACCGCATTCAGGACACCTCGATTCTACCATCGCTCCTCCACACTAAAACATAGCAAGTATCAGGGTCAATGGAAAGGTCAATAAGTATAGAAAGGAATTAGCGTACCTCGGTGATAACGTACACATGTCCATTGGGACATTGGTAGAAATGTCCACGGGTGTCTATCGGGTATCACTTGAGCGAGTTGTACGCTAGATATAGGTCCTCAGACTTACTGAATCCCAAGAAACCGCTCATAAACGCTTTGAGAACATCTCGCTTCTCTTGATCAGTTACTTCCGTGTAGACGACACCTTTCTTCAGCTGGCGATACAACTTGACCCATTTGTCGATGACTCGCTGCGCAGGCTCCATGAAATTTTCGATGAGCCACTGATCGTCTTTGTGACCTTGAGTTGTGAGGAGGCGATATCTGTTCGCTTGAGACGCCTTTTCGGCCCGGGCTGCATCGTACCCTGCCTTCGCTTCGTGCTGGAACTCCTTCAAGAGCATGCTGTTTCTCTGGCGCCCCAATCGATTATTGAACGTCTGGTATTCTGCTTCCATCATGAGGACCGCAGTCTTGATAACTTGGCGATGGGAACGAGCTTTCTCCGCTACCTCCAGCGTAAGTTGTGCATCGCGTCGAATGGAAGAGAGGATATATGCAATAAAATCCGCCCAGCGAGTGCGAGCTAACGTGTCAAAGCCCATTTTCCGAAGGTGTTCTGAGATTCCTTGAGCAACCTGGATGAGAAGGAAGCGGATTTGAATGGTCATCCAGCATCCCTCGACTCGGAAGCGTTGATCTGCTTTCGGAGTCGACGGGGCTCCGGAATCTTTCTTTGCTTTCGCCAGCGCTGCTTCTTCGATGCTAAAGAACGGTGACACCCCCTCAAGTCGGTGTGGTTCTGCCACGTAGCGATGATGGAGGGTGGCGACTGCGGCCTCCCATGTGCGGACGTGCGCAGAGTTTGTTGAGGCGACAACGCAAGCTTGGTCATAGGCTCTGAGAACACCACAGGCCGCGTTCCTCCACGCTGTAACGAGGGCTTCCGGTAGTTGGTGACGATCTTTGATCCTGGAGCCGAATCGCGACGAACTGACTGGGTGTGCTTCGCTTTTCGGAATGATCTCGCAGTCAACGGCTGCGGTCGAGCTTGTGGGATCAGCATCAGGTATGGTGAATGCGCCCCGCGGCAGTTCTCCTAATTCGCGTTCTATCTGCTGAACTGCATGGTCCCCGACGTTGAATGTTGATACCTTTTCGTTCACGTCGCGCAACGTGCTTCGACATTTGTTCGCAACTTTCTGGAGAGCGTATGGTGGTCTTTTAGCCACGGAGTTTTGGGTGGGGGTAGAAGGCTCGTACCTGTTCGGCCATGTCTAGATCTACGCGTTTCAGCATCCTCCCGTATCGCTTGCTTGTAATGGGAACCCGACAAAGAGGACAAAGAGGAGGCTTCTGTAGCCCCTTAGGTGCAGGGGCAAGCTGTAGCCAACGCTCGTCTTTCTTTTTATAGTACGAGTCAAGCTCGCAGATCCCATCGAGAGTCTCGACGGTGAAAACGTGCCCGCATTTGAGGGTAATGAGCCTGCTGTCCAGCCCGTCTCCGTCAAGATCTACATCGCTGAGTGAGCTTTGCATGATGAAATCGACCACTTGAGACTTGACATTATCCGAGGCGCAAGTAGGGCATGTCTGGACTTCGCAAGGCTCTCCACAAACTAACGAACGGCCAATATGAGCGCCGGAACAAATGGTGGCGCGGATAATTACCCACCGGAAGGACAACGGTGACCACAAGCCAGAGTACGATCGCACCGTAAATCACAGGGCAATCGAGCGCAAGGCTATCAAGAAGCTTTAGTCCAGAGGGGCGAACGGTCTAGACACGTCTGACTCACAGCACTACATACAACTGGGCAGGCATGGTGATCGCATGCCCAGTTGCAAGGCTCCATACACGGGACGCACGGCTCGGAGCAGGGGCGGTCGCAGGCGTGATGACTGCAAGCTTGGCGGCAGCGCTCTTGACAGAGGACGTCAGAACAGTCATGGTCCTCTGAGCAATCTCCTCCGCACTGATGTAGGCACCGGAGGTCTCTTCCACATGGGTGCCTAACATGCCGCCGGCGGACAATACGTCCATTCAAGCGGTCAACTCGCTGGTTTAAGCCTTGGCATTCGGAGCAGCGTGCACCGCAAGGCTTGGAACAACACGGCATGACGAGGTCACATCGGGATTGGCACTGCACTGAGCGAGGATCTGCTGAGCAAGCGATTTCAACCGTATGACCGCAGGCCGGTAGGGCTTTCGTGGCGATTGCGTTGCAACGGATATCTTCTGGTCGATCCATTTGCCAGCTGAGATTACGGTTCAGAGTCGAGTCGCTCCATTTCAAAATCGCTGACGTACCATTGGCCTCGAAGGGTATGACCGCACGCAAGTTGCATAGTGACAGGGAATTCACATTTTCCACAAGGTACTGCGCAGAGTTTATCGCATGGATGACCGCGAGTACACATGCGAAGGCACTGTGCCCTGCAATCCGCCCGTCTGTGATTCTGGTCGTCGAGGTGACACTGAAGTGGACAAAGGTGTCCGCACTCGAGTCTAGCATTGCAAGGAAGGAGACACCCGCCTATAATGGGGGTTATTTTCAGTAACGGAGATCATTGTGAGACAGCCTGTGTGAAGTAACTCATTCTCACCAGTCGGGGAATGGAGCGCTATCTGGCCGGGGGCGTTAATTAGAGTGACTTTCTGAGGGTGTCTATGGCAGGCGATCGGTAGAGCAGGACCTATTGCATCTTGACGCTTTAACTCTGCAATCACACCGGACCACATCTCGCTTCGAGCAAGGTCATCTGCGTTTCCGAGAATGTACATCCCCTCTTTGGCACGGGAAAGGGCGACGTTGGTCCTATTTTTAGACTGCGGAGAGGAGAGGTTGAGACCAATGAAAGCAGACCAGCAGGCATTTAACCGACTTTCAAGAACCCGATTCCTTTGCTTGCTGCTGGATTTCCGCCGGAGTTTCGGACCAATGACAGAATAACAACTCGTCCTTCCTCGCCTAGAGAACCGTGCTCAATGTACGTTCGGGTGACCAACGAAAGCACGTACCTTGGAAGTTGTCAACTGTTCTCAAGAGTCTATAATACAGTAGTGTGAACGCTCAGGCGAGAAAAAACAAGTCTGAGCAACCCCACTTACACACGGCTGCTAATCTTGACCTGCTGCACGGCACTTTCGAAAATGCCAGCCACATCTTCTTCATCCCGATGATCCACCAGTTGCGCAGCATCTCTTTCATCTACCACTGTTATAACTTCACTAGCTAATGCCTTGCGAATTTTCACTAGCTGCCCTAGATATGCGCAAAGGACAACAATGTCTCCTGTCTCGGTGTATGCTCCTTGCCTACCGGAGCGTAAACGTGAGCTCAGAAGAGAGTCAACCACGTAGAAAAATCACCTCAGCAAGTGTAATACAAGATCTTTGATCATGTTGACTTCGAACGTGTTTATCTTGGAGACGGATTCCTCCCCAGCACCCCCTTCGGCATGGCGGTGATCCAGGAAAAAGACATCCTTCGCCATGCCCCGAATGGAAGGTCGCCCCATGACAGCGTCATTATCGATCAAGGACTCGTACAGTGTGCAACTGAATCATCCAGTTAGCCCATAAGAATGTAGAGAGTTCAGAAAGACCAACCGGATCAATTCCGAAATCTCAGGACGCATTCGGCGTTGCACATCAAGGCGAGACATGCGAAGGCCAGAAGAGGAGAGTCTTTCCATAAGCGATCGGTCGAATTGGTAAATCTGACCGATACCAGGGTTGTCGGCGGAGAGTTCTGGAGGAAGTATCGTAAGTGTCCAAGGGCTGTTTACGCATGACCAAACTTACGGTAGTTCTCGATCGTGGGTCTAAGCTGAAGCGGATCGCCAATCAAGATCATATGCTGGATCGATGGAACTAGACCTAGGGTTACGGTTGAGCACCCCGGTCGCTCCTCAACACATCAAACACTCACTTGCGAGGATATGCGCTTCAAGCACTTGGCCCGCCTCCTCAACTAAGAGGACCCGAGGGGCTACGCTCCTCAGCAGCTCCGTAAGCTTTGCAGCGCCTAAAATGCACCTTGGGTCAGGATACTGCTGTTGGCTAAGGGAGGGAGGGACTCTACCGTTTGTAGTGCAACCAATGATCACAGCGTTAGCAAGAACCTCAAGCTTTGTCTATAGGTAAGATTTAGCACTCATTCTAGTTCTTTGCACATCGCTCGGAAAACAGCTATACCTTGTCCTGGATTTCCTTCCATTCCACGTTCGCTTCGCGATGTCGCTCTTTCAACCGCTCGAATTCTTCCAGCTGCTCCTGCTGAGAGCCTTCCAGCATCCCCTGATTTAGATGCGCGTTCAAGCGATCTCGTTCCGCTTTTGACATGCTCCACATTTGAGGGTCTTGGAGAAGTTGGTTGATGTTTCGGTTTGTCGTCGGACAAGGCGGTATGGCTCGAGATCCGCATATCTCTTCAAAGAATGTCTCCCGAGCGTTGGTCCAGGTGGCGCGATCCATAGTAGGAGGGGTGCCAGCATCATCTGTAGAGTTATTCGGTTGAGCCGACCCGCGATTTCTACCGCGCCTCCCACCCCTTCCGGCTGGAGTGGATGAGCCCCTAGGCGCTGCTGCTCCCGGACCCGCATATGTGATAAAAGCTAGATCACCCCCTTCACGCCAGAAATCAACCAACGTCTTGGGCTTAGCTTGCTTCTTCGGGTGTTCGAAGTCATGGTCTTGGGAGTCGTCGAGGGCCTCCCGGATCCAAAATGGAGGACTATTCAACTCCTCGTGGTGAAGCGGATAGTGAGTCAATAGATGTGTGTCGAACTGAGCCGGTCGGCTCTTTTCGCCTACGATCTCGCCCATAAACTCCTTCATGGCTTCTTCAGCACGTTTCATGGCTCCATAGGCTCTTCCTTGGGCTCTGTCCTGGCGGGTTTTGTTGACGTTCATCAGGATTTTGTCCAGCGAGAGTTCCGCGACAGTCTCGTCAGCCGAACGTGAGCCTAGTCGGACGATCTTGTCTGTTATCTTCTTTTCGAGGACCCTCACGATGATGTTGTCGAGCGCGTGGTTCGTAAAGGCGATGAGCAAGATTGGCCGAATATTATTCGCGATAAGGACACGAAGAATTTCGATGCCTGTATAACTCTGTTTTCCTATGTTAGTCGCCATATTCTGAACTCTATTGCAAGATGGTTCTCACCTTGCCCGTTCCCGGGGGTCTACGGAGACACTTGGTGAGCGAGGGACCATTGGTGAAAGGAGCCCACCTACCCTTGGATCAATGAAACTTCTGAGGTCAAAGCATCGACCATCGCCTCGGCTTGTGTATCATCCAGACGGCTTTCTTGTCTGAGAATGGTACGAGCTCTTGCGATAGAGTCAGCATCATGGGGACGAAGAGAGAGCTCTCGCGGCTGATCGAACAGCATGCGAAGATTAAAGTCGAACTGAGGGTGAGCATATGCTGGCGGCGCAACCTTGATTTGACTGAGATCACCAGAGTCGAAGAGAGGGAGGTAGTCGACGAAGGGGAACGACGTCGGTTCTTGGGCTTTGAGGGTTTCGAGGAA
>WSTX01007963.1:0-36449 GCA_019633405.1 Tulasnella sp. 408 | reverse complement strand
CACCGTGAGAGACCTGCCAAAAAGTGCCAATGGCACTTCGGGTACACGATCCACCGGACATAGGCTTTACGCAGTGAATGAGATACGGAGCGCCCACCGGTTCCGCTCCGGTTCTAGAATTCAATTGAAAGGTCTTGGGGAATTCCGTGGCCACCGCTTCCTCGTTGCAGGACGAGTCCTTGTGCAAGGGAGGTCACGTCTAACCCCACTTGCAGAACCAAAAATAGTTGCAATGGCAAAAGGTAACTTCCCTCCATATTTTCAAAGCTCTGTTGCTTCGTCTCGGGGCCGGTAGCTAAAGAGGGTCGCGTTGCTCTGTGCCATAATAGGTTCAACAAATTGGACTTCGTTTGTATTTATGCCATGCATGAGCGGTCTTGGGGCAGCTGCACATGGCAGTGGTCAGGTACAGATGTGACACTTACCAGCGGTGCACGCCTAGATAGTTCAGGTCCGTTTAAACTGCCACATAGGCGTTGCTCGCTGCATACGAAATACACCTTGTTTAGCGTTGGTGTGCCTGATGTACACATTGGCTTTCGAACCCTTCGACCACCGCGCGTCGGCCCTCCAGGTTCACCCGAAAACGCCCACAAACACCAGTGACTACGATGACCAGTACCGGAAGTAAGCCATATGCTAGTAGGAGTCCGCATATGAATCTATGAATAAAATCGCTTCGCAAACCCTGGCAGGTGCTCCCGAGATAGTGTTTCGGGGAGTAGACGGAACCGAGGCTGAAGAGTTCATTGCAGCCTTGGAAGAACTGGCCTTTACCGAAGGATGGCATAGAGATCGAGAGCGAATGCTTTTTTTTGCCAGAAGTCGATTAAGACACAAAGCGCTTCGGTGGCTTGCAAGACTCGACCCGTCCAAAAAGAATGACTGGGACCTCTTCGTCGAAGCACTATTCGATCAGTATCCTCTGGTCGAAGCGCTCACGGAGGCTGCAGTTCAAACACCAGTTTGGTGAGGATAAACCCAATTCTTCGTTGTTCTTAGGCGAGCAGCTCTAATTACACCACCTTCGATGATCCGCAGGTCAGCCACGACGTTCAGCCCGAGTGCTTCAACCATCATCCTTCCCCCCGGCCAGGGCTTGGACCCAGACATGAAGGGACATGAAGAAAGACATACAACAGGGGTCAATACGCGGCAGCTTATCCCTCCGCATAGCAAGACATACGACCCCTCCATTCAAGGAAGACAAGTTGGGATACTTCGCGTCGTCGTTGAAGACGGGACGACCCCTCAAGAATATATTTGGCGGGGACCGCCCCCTTTCCAATATTCTTCCACGAACCGACTCAGGACCACAATCGATCGGCAAGATGCCCTACTTGTCAGCTTTATGCCATCATGCGAACCCCACCCAATCGGATGCCTGGTAAGTGTCTGTGCTGAACGGGTGGCATGCAAACCACCTCATGCAATCTTGTAGAACGCTGCGCATAACCTTTCAGACCTTTTCCTCTACTATTCTTCGACTGACCCCACGTTGAGCAATCCAGGCAAGAGATGGTGGCTAGCGAATATCTGACCAGTTTTCTCATTTCTAGGCAACTCACACAATTCACACTTTACGCCAGCGACGGAGTGGTGCCAATCCCTTATGAGAATGAGTACCCTCACAAGGTCTCAAAAGTTTGGAATGTAACATCGGATGGCTCACTTGAAGCGTCGCTATATGGTGCGTTTACCTTGACTATGCTCCACCCGTTCGTAAAACAACCAAGCTAACGTGCTCATTTTCGACAATATCGACGACAATATTGAAACATGAATGTAAATCATGGCGACGTACAGTACCTAATCACCGTACATGGAGTGGTTCCGGTTACAGGACGAAGCTGGAGGACTTCAAGACTTCAGAAGTCCATATCGATGCCTCGGGTGCCTCAGTCCGCTTTGTGAAGCCTGGTACTCCTCTTTGGCAGGACGACCCTAAACGCAACACCCAAGCTGGTCGTTATGATTTCAAGGCGGTGAGTACACGCATTCCAGTCTTGCAGAATCTAGGATCCGAGCTTCACTACTCTTGGCTCCGCGAACCCCCTCTCCTTCAGCGCCTTGTATTCGAGCCATTGTAAGGATAGGAAACATTACCTCTCTTATCATCTTATTCCTGCGAACAAGAGCATTAGTCGGAATATTTTCGCATCGACTTGTAATCAACAATTTCTCTGTTTGTTGGGATGCATATAAATCGGTCGTTGCGCATCTTCACAGCACCATCATCCTTCCGTGCGTCATCAACCAAATTTAGTATTTAGGGTGCCTTATACAAACAGTACATTGCAACCCTCATGCCACCCGCGTCGACCCTTCGGCCCTTTATCCAGAAACGCACAGAAAGCTCTGCGACTAAAATGACGAGTGTCGGAAGTAAGTAGAATGCTCAGACGATATTGCTCTCGAATTCAAGTTAGAGTCTCTTTGCATGAATTTGGCAGGTGCTTCCGATATCGTGTTTAGAGGAACAGATGGAACCGAGGCCGAGGAGTTCATAGCAGCCATCGAGCGACTTGCTTTCATTGAAGGGTGGTCCAAGGATCGAGAGCGGATGCTTCTCCTTGCCAGAAGTTGCTTAAGACACAAGGCCCTTCGATGGTTTGCAAGACTCGATCCGTCCAAAAAGAATGACTGGGACCTCTTCATCGAAGCACTATTCGACCAGTATCCTCTAGTCGAAGCGCCCATGGAGGCTGAGGTTTCAACGCCAGTCTGGTGAGTATAGATCCAACTTCCGTTGTTCATAGGTGAGGAGGTCTAATTGCACCGCCTTCAATGAGTCGCAGGTCAGCGACGACATTCAGCCCTAGTGCTTCAACCGCCATCCTACCCTCCGGCCACGGCTTGGACCCGGATCCGAACATACATGATGGAGGACATGCGACAGGAATCAATACGCGGCATTCTATTCCTCCACATAGCAAAACATACGACCCCTCCATTTTGGGTAGACAAGTCGGGATACTTCGCATCGCCGTTGAAGATGGTATGACAAGCCCACAATATGTCTGGCGGGGACGCCCTCGGATCCAGGGAGGTGTATCCGATTATCTCGGGACCACGATCGATCGACAAGAGGCTCTTGTTGTTTGCTTTATAACATCACCCGAACCGCACCCGATCGGGTGTCTGGTAAGTGTTTCTGCTGGACGTGAGGCATGCAAACCACCTCACATATTCTTGTAGAACACTGCACACGGCCTTTCGGACCTTTTCCTCTCTCAGTATACGACTGATCCCCCGTTGAGCAATCCAGGCAAAATACGGTGGCCAGCGAGCATCTAACCAATTATTTCATTCCTAGACAATTCATTGTTCATGCTGGCGAGGGAGTGGTCTCAATCTCTGAAAAGAGTCCGTACTCTCCACACGTCTCAAAAGCTTGGAACGTAGCATCGGATGGCGCACTTGAAGCTTCGCTCTCGGGTCCGTTTAACCTGGCCATCATCGTCCGGCAAGACAAATACGCTAATGCGCTCTTTTGAAAATATCGGAACATAATTGTAACGGTGATGATGTGCAGTACTTGATTCATCAAATGGTTGCGGGGGATATACGAGGAAGCTGGAGGACTTCAAGACTTCAGAAGTTCAACTCGATACCTCGGGGAACTCAGTCCGCTTCGTGAAGCCTGGCACCCCACTTTGGCAAGACGACCCCAAACGCAACACCTATGTCAGTCGTTATGATTTCAAGGCGGTGAGTTCATGCATTCCTGTTTTGCGGAGTTCAGGATCCGAGCTTCACTATGATTGGCTCCGCAAACGCCCTCTCCTTAGCGCATCGTATTCGAGCCATTGTAAGGATGGCCAACAGTACCCTTTATCACCATTTTCCCGCGAACAAGGGCATTAGTCAAATTCTCGCATCGACGTGTAATCAAGGATTTCTCTGTATGTTGGGATGCATATAAATCGGTGGTTGCGTAACTGCAAAGCTGTATCAGTTTTCCGGGCGTCATAGACCAAATGTAGCATTACGGGTGCCTGATGTACACATTACTTTTGCAACCCTTCCGCCACCCCGCGTCGACCGTTTGGCCCTTTATCCAGAAACCCACAGAAAACTCTGGGACTAAAATGATGAGTGCCGGCAGTAAGTCGCATGTTCAGACGATATCGCTCTCGAATAAAAGCGAAAGTCTCTGTGTATAATTCTGGCAGGTGCTTCCGATATCGTGTTTAGAGGCACCGATGGAACCGAGGCTGAAGAGTTTATAGTAGCTGTCGAGCGGCTTGCTTTCACTGAAGGGTGGTATCGGGATCGAGAGCGAATGCTCTTTTTTGCCAGGAGTTGCTTGAGACACAAGGCCCTTCGATGGTTCGCAACACTCGATCCATCCAAAAAGAATGACTGGGACCTCTTCGTCGAAGCACTATTCGATCAGTATCCTCTAGTCGAAGCGCCCACGGAGGCTGGGATTTCAACGCCAGTCTGGTAGGTCTAAACTCAAGTTCCACTCATTTCAGGTTTGATGGTACTTCACTTGCTCGCAGGTCGGCGACAACATTCAGCCCTGGTGCCTCAACCGTCGTCCTACCCTCCGAACAGGGTTTGGACCCACAGCGGGATAGACGAGATGAGATACATGTGATAGGGATCAATAGGCGACATTCTGTTCCTCCGCATTTCAAAGCGTACGACCCCTCTATTTTGGGGAGACAGCTCGGCAGACTTCGCATTGTCGTTGAAGATGGGACGACCGGTCCACAGTATATTTGGCGGGGACGCCATCCGTTCACGGGCAGTCCTAACTATGACGAACTCAGGACCACAATCGACCGACAGGAGGCTCTAGTTGTTTGCTTCGTACCAACACCTGCGCCCTATCCGATGAGTTGTTTGGTAAGTGGCTGTGCTGAGCGTGTAGCAAAACCACCTCACACATTCACGCAGAACGCTGCATACAACCTTTCAGAGCTTTCCCTAATTTGCCGTTCAACTGATCCCCTGTTGAGTACTCCAGGCAAGATACAGTGATGCCCGAGTAGCTAACTAATTATGGTACCTCTAGCCAGTACCACCTTTACACACAAAACGGGGTAGTAACAGTCCCTGGGGAGGGTGCTGGGTACCCTTCCTACGTCTCAAAAGTTTGGAACGTAGCGTCGGACGGCACACTCGAAGTGCACATGTCGTTGACATCCAGTTCGTTTAATCTAACTATCCACCCATTCGGTCAAGCGAACCTGCTGACGTCCTCTTTCGACGATCTTGAATCATCAATGTAACGCTGGTAACGCGCAGGGGATGATGACAGCTCACACGATGGCTACGGTAACTATTCGAAGAAGCTGGAGGACTTCAGGACTTCAGAAGTTCATCTCGCTACCTCGGGTGTCTCAGTCCGCTTTGTGAAGCCTGGCACCCCTCTTTGGCAAGACGACCCCAAACGCAACACCCAAGTAGGTCGCTATGATTTCAAGGCGGTAGGTTGATTCAGACCTCTCTTGCGGGGTACGGGATCCGCGCTGACAAGTCTCACCACTGGTGCCCCCTTCCTCTACAGCGCATTGTGTTCGAACCAGTTTAAGAGTCAACACCGTACCTTATCATCGTATCTCTACGAACCAAGGCATTAACATGATGTGCGCTTCGCTCCGAAGTTGGCGATTTCTGTTTCTTTTTTTGCGACATGTATGAATTGTTAGTTGTGTATCACGACATCGCGGCACCATTCTCTGCGAAACTCCGCCGTAAAGAAACGCCGTTCTAGTCGGAGGACGAGTCACCGCTCATACCCTTTTTGAGGAGGGACAGATACCTAAGGCGCCAGCCGCACGATGAGGCGGGAATTCCCTGGTAGTGACTTGTCATCTCGCTGAGTACTTCTCTTGGCGAAACAAATTAGGCGCACTCCGCGTACGCTCTATGTACATCGAGTTTATAGCACCTCATTATACTCTTATTTCACTGTCGTCATCACAGGTCAAAGAACGGGAGGCTGTCAGTTTGCAAGCGAGGGACAAGCCGAGGGAATGGACGGACCCTGACTTTCTATAGTCTTCCCCTTTACGGGCTCTTCCGAGGCGTTGACATCTTCTCTGTTTTTACAACACCATGCGTCATGATCAACGCGCTTGTGGTTGGGGTCCAATATTATGTCATGCTCTTGTAGTCCCACTTCGCTTCAATTTAGGGTCAAACGACTGCGGTAGGGTGCGTCAATCCTGCTTCTCACTCGGGGCTAAGCCATGGGGTAAACAAGCTTGCACGATGAAGGGACTCGGTACGCTAGTCTTTGTTATGTGAATGAAAGCTTAAGCTTCCGAGACAATTCAACTGTTCGTGAAGGCCAGCGTCCGCAGCAGTCGCCTTCACAAGTATGAATTCAATCCCACGTGTACCCTCATTAGCCATTCAGAGCTTTGTGCAGTATTACATATCTAGATTCGCTTGAGGCCAATCCCCACCAGCTACGTCCCTTCATCACCCAAACGAGTACAGATGACAGTTAGATACGGTGCACCCACCGGCTCCTCTCCGCTTCTAAAATTTGAAAGGGTCTGGGGGAATTCCGTCATGGTGATTGTTCCCCCTCCCCCCAGTGGCAGGACTTGTCGGTCTTGTGCAATGGAGATCCATGTTTAACCCCGGACAATTGCAGAACCGAAAAGAGTCGTAATGGCAAAAGGTAAATTCCTCGGTATTTTAGCAGCTCTATTGTTTCGTCTCAGTGCCCGGTAACCAAAGAGATCGCTGCGTCGCATTGCTTTGTGCCACAATAGGCTTGAGTAATTGGACTTGTTTGTACTCATGCCATGTAGTAAGATGTCTCTGAGTGGCTGTGGAATTATCCCAAGCTCCCTGCGGAACGCTTCGCACCAGCTTTACTTGTTACAGTGACAGTCAGGTA
Organism: Tulasnella sp. 408; assembly: GCA_019633405.1. Lineage (NCBI taxonomy): Eukaryota > Fungi > Basidiomycota > Agaricomycetes > Cantharellales > Tulasnellaceae > Tulasnella > Tulasnella sp. 408. Next base: position 29,581 of record WSTX01007963.1, on the reverse strand, counting down.
CAGGGGTTACACTTACACCGATGCCTACCGAGACAGTTCAGGTCCGTTTAAACTGGCACATAAGCGTTGCTCCCCGCATATAAGATTCCGCGGAACACCCTCTTTAGCGTTGGCGTGCCTGATGTACGCATTGCTTTCGAACCCTTCCACCACCGCGCGTCGGCCCTTCGACCGTTCACCCAGAAACAAATTGAGATACTCGTGACTAAGATGACGAGTACTGGAAGTAAGTAATATGCTAGTACGAAAAGTCTATAATTTGGTCATACAGTCCCTTCGGAAACCCTGGCAGGTGCTCCCGATATCGTATTTAGGGGAATGGATGGAACTGAGGCTGAAGGCTTCATAGCAGCTATCGAGCGACTTGCTTTCATTGAAGGGTGGTCCAAGGACCGAGAGCGAATGCTTCTTTTTGCTAGAAGTTGCTTAAGATACAAAGCGCTTCGGTGGTTCGCAAGACTCGATCCATCCAAAAAGAATGACTGGGACGTCTTCGTTGAGGCCCTATTCGATCAGTATCCTCTTATCGAAGCGCCCACAGAGGCCGAAATCTCAACGCCGGTCTGGTAGGTCTAAACTCAAGTTCCACTGCTTCAGCTTCTATGGTACTTTCTCAGCCTTTACCTGCTTGCAGGTCGACGACAACATTCAGCCCTGGTGCCTCAACCGTCATCCTACCCTTCGATCAGGGTCTGGGCCCACACCCGAACATACATGAGGAGATACGTGCAACAGGGGTCAATACGCGGTATTCTGTTCCTCCTCATTGCAAAGCGTATGACCCCTCTATGTTGGGAAGACAGCTGGGGAGACTTCGCATCGTCGTTGAAGATGGGACGACCGGTCCACAGTATATTTGGCGGGGGCGCCACCCGTTCAAGGGCAGTGTATCCCAAGATCTACTCAGGACAACAATTGATCGACAAGAGGCCCTTGTTGTTTGCTTTGTTCCGACACCTGAGCCCTACCAAATCAGTTGCTTGGTGAGGATTTGTGCTGAACGTATGGTATTCAACCACCTCACGCATTCGTGTAGAACGCTGCATACAACCTTTCAGATCTTTTCCTCCATCTATGGGACACGAATCCCCTGTTGAGCATTCCGCGGCAAAACACGGGACCCGTGAATAGCTAATCAGCCATCTCATTTCTAGCCAATATCAGCTTTACGTCGCAAATGGAGTGATGGCAGGCTCTGATGTGAATGGATACCCTGGAAAGGCCTCAAAAGTTTGGAATGTGGCGTCCGATGGCTCACTCGAAGCGTCGCTGATCTCTGGTCCGTTTGACTGACTGACCAACCATTCAACCAAGCAAACAGGCTGACATACTCTTTCGGCATATAAAAACATTAATATAATGCCGATAACACAGTTAATGATCCCAGTTCATGGGATGGGCGCGGACACACGAGGAAGCTGGAGGACTTCAAGACTTCGGAAGTTCACCTCGATATCTCGGCTACCTCAGTCCGCTTCGTGAAGGCCGGTACCCCTCTTTGGCAAGATGACCCTAAATGTAACACCCAACTCGATCGTTATCATTTTAAGGCGGTGAGTCTATACAGCTCTGCAATGCAACGTTTGGGACCTCAGCTTACTCTCCCCACTCGTGGCCCCTCGTCTCCAGCGGATCGTATTCGAGCCATTTTGACGATGCGTAAAATCACCGCACTTATCTGTTAAGGTATTCCTACAAACCAAAGTATTAAAAAGACGTGCACGTCAGTCTGAAATCGGCGATTTCTGTGCGTTGTGACGTGTCCAGATGTTGCTTGGGCATCACTATATCGCTGTATCATCCTCTGCGAGACCCCGCCGGAAAGAAACGACCATTCAAAATTTTGTGCAGCATACATACCCAGATTCTCCTTGTGAGCGCTACTACGTGACGAATGGCCCCAGTTGGGAACCGGAGAAAAAAAGGCTGTATACTGATTTCCGCGGAATACACATTTGGCGTGCCCGATGTACACATAACACATTGCTTTCGAATCCTTCCACCACCCCTTGGACTATTCATCCAGAAACCCTTTCAAACACTCGTGAATAGGATGGCGACTACCAGAAGTAAGTCATATGTCAGCACGATACGTTAATATAGACCCTTCACAAACTCTGGCAGGTGCTCCCGATATCATGTTTCGGGGAATAGATGGAACCGAGGCTGAAGACTTCATAGCAGCTTTAGAAGAATTGGCTTTTACCGAAGGCTGGCATCGGGATCGAGAGCGAATGCTTTTTTTCGCTAGAAGTCGATTAAGGCACAAGGCACTTCGCTGGTTTGCAAGACTTGATCCTTCCAAAAAGAATAACTGGGACCTCTTCGTCGAAGCACTACTCGACCAGTATCCTCTGATGGAAGCTCCCACGGAGGCCGAGATTTCAACACCAGTCTGGTAGGTCCCGAGCTAGTTTCGTTCCTTTTAGCTTCGATGAGACGTTCCCCATCTCGATTCGCTCAGGTCTGCGACAACGTTCAGCCCCGGTCCTTCAACAGCCATCCTACCTTCCGACCGTGTCCTGGAACCTGAACCGTGCACACAAGACGAAAGACAGGCGACAGAGAGTAACACGTTCAAGTATTGGCTTCCCCGTAGCAGAATATATGATCCTTCCGTTCTGGGAAGACAGCTCGGGATCCTTCGCATCATCCCCGAACATCCGACGACTTGCCCACAATACATCTGGCGGGGACGTCGCCCAATCTACTCGTCGGCGAGTAAAGGATATTTGGCAACCGTGTACCGTGATTCACTTGGCATCACCATTGATCGACAAGAGGCACTTGTTGTGTGCTTCATACCATCGCTTGACGCCCACCAGGTTGGATGCCTGGTAAGCCCTTATACAGGATAAGAGCTTCGCATACCATCTAATGAGCTCACGTAGAATACTACATTCAAATTCGGGGACCTTTTTCTCTCGCGTCATTCAACTGATCCTCCGTTGAGCATTCCAAGCAAGACACGGTGATCCGCTAGTAGCTAACTAGTTCTTTTTGTTTATAGCCAATACGAGCTTTGCGTCGCAAATGGAGTGGCTGCGGTCCTCAATCAGGGCGTTGGGTACCCTGCTTTCGTCTCAAAAGTTTGGAATGTAGCATCGGACGGCACACTCGAAGTGTTCATGTCGCTGACATCTGGTTCGCTCAATCCAACTATCCACGCTTTCGGTCAAGTAATAATGCTGACGTGCTCGGTTGACGATATCAAAACATCAATGTAACGCTGGGAACACGCAGTTGACGATCCCAGTTCACGCGATGGGGACGTTTACACGAGGAAGCTGGAGGACTTCAGGACCTCAGAAGTCCATCTCGATACCTCGGGGACCTCGGTCCGCTTTGTGAAGCCTGGCACCCCTCTTTGGCAAGACGACCCTAAGCGCAACACCCAAGCTAGTCGTTATGATTCTAAGGCCGTGAGATTAGACAGTCTTATAGTGCAAGTTTGGGATCCGGGCTTACTTATTTCCCTCTTCTCCAGCGCATCGTATTCGAACCATTTTAAGGATGTAGAACGTCTTTGTACTTCTCCATGGTATCTGTGCAGACCATGGCAATTATAACTAGATCCGCAAATAAACTCGTAATCAGCAGTTCCCCTGTTTGTAATGACACTTCTACGTTGTTCGTTGGCCATATATCACCGAATGGCTGCGTCATTCTTCTGTGAAGGCCTGCCGGTTGGAATCACCTTCAACTGGAGAGCGTGATTCCCAATATTATTTCTTTCTCAGTGAGCTGGGAATACTGAGTCACAGCTTGCATGTCCGGGTCGATGAAGTGGTCCTGACTTGTCAACTATCCCTCTATGTAAATTGCACCCAAAACTGTGCACGTCCTGTTTTGGGACTTCTGGAGATCGACGCTTGCGACCAACGCACAAGGCACGGGGATGGAAGAATTCACCTTTTAAAGCTCTTTTGCCAGCTCACGGAGTCCCTGTTCTTTTCTCTTCAATGAGATTGGAGTTTAACATACACGAGTGCTTCAACTATGCCTGTTGTGTTATACGTGGGTCGTCGTGCCCACATTGCATGGGACCTTACGCTTTTGGGCACTTGTGAATCGTATATCTTGTAGTCGATTAGAGATTCCGTACTTGCAACGGCGCATAACCAATCAAATTAGTTCTGTCTGAGACTGGCCAATTGGCGTTGCTCTGCTGCGTACTAGTTCCGCGGAATATACCTTGTTTGGCTTTTGCGTGCCTGATGTACACATTGCCTTCGAACTCCTCCACCACCCCTCTTCGGCCCTTCGACCTCTTAGTATCCGAAAACTCATACAAGACCCCGTGACTACATGATGAGTACTGGGAGTAAGTCTTGTGCTAATGGACCCCCCTAATGACTTGCCAATGGCATGCCTTCCCGAACCCTACGCAGGTGCTCCCGAGATCGTGTTTAGGGGAACGGATGGAACAGAGGCCGAAGAATTCATGGCAGCCATAGAAAATATCGCTTTTAACGAAGGGTGGTCTGAAGACAACAACCGAATGCTTCTTTTCGCCAGAAGTCGGCTAAGGCACGGGGCTCTTCGGTGGTTTGCAAGACTCGATCCACCCAAAAAGAAGGACTGGGACCTCTTTGTCGAGGCATTGTTTGAGCAGTATCCTCCGGTCCAAGCGCCCGCCGACGTTGAGGTTTCAACGCCAGTCTGGTAGGTCCAGCTCCAAGTTCCGCTACTTTCAGCTTCCACGGGACTCGCCTCACCTTTACTGATTCGCAGGTCAGCGACGACATTGAACCCTGGTGCTTCAAGCGCCATCCTTCTATCCAACCAGGGTCTGGGCTCACAGTCGAGCATGCATAAAGAAAGGCTTGCGACAGGGATCAGCATGGGGCATTCGGTTCCTCTGCAAAGCAAAGCACACGACCCTTCTGTTTTGGGAAGACAGCTTGGGATACTTCGCATTGTAGTTGAAAATGAGACCACCGGTCCACAATATATTTGGCGTGGAAGCCCCCCCTCCCAGGGAAGTACTTCCTGGAACCAACTCAGGACTACCGTCAATCGACAAGAAGCCCTGGTTGTTTGCTTCATACCGTCATCTGAACCCCACCTGATTGGGTGCCTGGTAAGTGTCTGTGCTGGAGGTATGGCGTGCAAACCACCTCACGCATTCGTGTAGAACGCTGCGCACGGCCTTTCAGACCTTTTCCTCTATATTGCTTCGACCGATCCCCCGTTGAGTACTCCAGGGAAGATACGGTGGCCAGCGAGTAGCTAACTAGCCATCTCATTCTTAGGCAATATATACTTCGCATCAAGGATGGAGTGGCAGAGATGCCTAAGGAGGGTGGGTGGCCGAATTGGGTCGCAAAAGTTTGGAATGTAGCGTCGGACGGCACTCTTGAAGCGTCATTTCCTGGTCTGTTTAACCTAACTATCCACCCGTCCAGTAATACAAACAAGCTGACGTCCTCTTTTACGATGGGGAACCATCGACGCAACGGCTTTACCGCAGCAAATGATCCTAATGCAGCCGCGAGGAGACCGGAGTACCCTAAGACTTCTGAAGTCCATCTCGATACTTCGGGCATCTCAGTCCGCTTCGTGAAGCCTGGCACACCTCTTCGGCAAGATGATCCCAAGCGTAACACCCGAGCCGGCCGTGACGACTTCAGAGCAGTAAGCCTTTTCAGTCCTGTTCTGAGGAGCTCGGGATCCGACCCTGAAGGGTTCCGGCCGCTTTTCTTTAGCGCATCGTGTTTGAACCGCTTTAAAGATGCGGAATACTACCGTGCTTCTTTGTCATCGTATCACTCCATACCATGGCATTAGCCATGCTCTTGTATCCAATCGCAATCAACGATTTCTATTTGTTCGCACAGTACACACTGTTAGCTGAGTATCACTGCACAGTGGTATCGCCTTTGGCGAACCCCATAGTCGAGACACCCTTTGCGACCGAAGGACGAATTGCGGTATACAATTTGTATTCTCCAGAAACGGATATCTAAGCCTCCACTCGCGCAACCGCATTATAAATTTGTGGTAGAGACATATCATCTCGTCGTATACTTCTCTATTGGCGAAACGAATTAGGCGCACTCCACAAACTGTCATCTTGATGTACGCCACATCCGTGGGGTCTCATTGTTTTTGCTGTCGCCATCGCGTGTCAAATACCAGGACCCTCTCGACTTGCAAGCGAGTGACAGGAATGGAGATGAATGGACCCTGACTTTCTATAGGTTTCCCTTTACAGCTTCTTCCGAGACGTATAACACCAACCTGCTCTCTTGTGTAGCATGATGCATCATAATCAATGCGCCGATGGCTGGGAGCGATGCTATTGGAGCACGATTTGGCTTCAATTTAGGGACGAAGAATGAGGCTTTCTAGTAGGGTCCCTAACCCTGCTTCTTAATAGCTCAGCCACGAGGGAAAACAAGCTTGTACGATGGAGCGTTACGACCCGCCAGCCTCCGTCTGGTAAATGAAAGAGAAAAGCCACCGACACGATTCAGCCATTTCCTGAGGACCATAGTCCACAGCGCTCGCCCTGATCAATTATGTGTATGTATCCATGTAGACCCTCGTCGACCATTCGAGATATTGTGTAGTACTGCATATCTGCGACTCATTCTCTTGATGGCTAACTACGTGATGATCGGGTCCAGTTTGGAACCAGACACAAGGCGATGATCGGGAATTGCAACGTACAGTATAGCAACCACTTCTCATCAGCTACGTTACCCTCACCACTTGAACGACTACGGATGGCAGTCTGGTTCCGAGAGTCCATCAGCTTCTTTTCGCTTCGAGAGTCTGAGATGGTCTAGGGAATTCCGCGGTGCCCGCTCCTGCTCCTCACCGCAGAACTCATACTTGTGCAACGGTGTGTGCGTCTAATCCAAACACTATCAGAATTACAGAGGGTTGTCAATGGCCGAAGGCAAATATTCAGCTGGTCAGTTGCTCCGTATCCCATATGGCTCAGTAGCTAAATAGAGGGCGAGGTTACGGTACATGATGTCATAAGAAACTTCCATCCCTCTCAGCCGCATGTCAAGTAGCTGGACTTTGTTTGACTTTATATCATGTATCAGGTGGTCTCCGTGCGGCTGTGGAATCTTCCCGAGCTCTTTTGCGGAACGCACCGTGCAGGTTCTAGATATTGATGGTCGGGTACAGATATGTATTATACTTACAGCGATGCACGCCTAGGAAAGTTAGCTCCATTTAAACCGGAAGATTGGGGTTGCTCGGCCTTTAAACTAATTCCGCGGAATACAACATGTTTAGCTTTGGCGTGCCTGATGTACACATCACTTCCAAGCCCTTCCACCACCGCGACTCGGCCCCCCGACTGTTCATCCAGGCACACTGACAAACACCCGCGATTAGGATGGCGAGTACCGAAAGTAAGTAATATGCAAGTACGATGCCGCCTATGGATCTGTAAATTGAACCCTTTCGCAAACCTTGGCAGGTGCATCCGATATCGTGTTTAGGGGAACAGACGGAACCGAGGCCGAGGAGTTCATCGTAGCCATAGAACGACTTGCTTTTACCGAGGGGTGGTCTGAGGATCCAAAGCGAATGGTTCTTTTTGCGAGAACTTGCTTAAGACACAAGGCGCTTCGGTGGTTTGCAAGACTCGATCCATCCAAAAAGAATGACTGGGACCTCTTCGTTGAGGCACTATTTGATCAGTATCCCCTGGTCGAAGCGCCCACAGAGGTTGAGATTTCAACGCCAGTATGGTAAGTCCAAATCAAAGTTTCGATGCTTTCAGCTTCAATGGGAGGTTTATCAACTTCGCGTGCTCGCACTGGCAGGTCGGCGACAACATTCAGCCCTAGCGCTTCAACCGCTACCTTACCCACCGACCGGGGTATGGAACCACACACGGGTATACTTGATGAAAAACGGGTGACTGGGGTCAATGCGCGGCATTCTATTCCTCCGCATGGCAAAACATACGATCCCTCTATTTTGGGAAGACAGCTAGGAATACTTCGCGTGGTCGTTGAAGATGGGACGACCGGTCCACAATATGTTTGGCGGGGACGCTACCACACAAATCATGGCAGTACATCCTGGGACCTACTCAGGACCACAATCGATCGACAAGAGGCTCTCGTTGTGTGCTTTATACCAACATCTGAGCCCCACCCAATTGGTTGTCTGGTAAGTGTTTGCACTGAACGTTTAGCATACAAACCACCTTACGGATTCATGCAGAACGCTAGACATAGCCTTTCGGACCTTATTCTCTCTTATTCTTCAGACGACAGTATTCCGTTGAGCACTCTGGGCACGATGCGCTGGCTAGCGAGGAGCTGACCAGTTGAATCATTCCTAGGGAACACACGGTTTACGTCGGAAATGCAATCACGGAACTCCCTAAACAGGGCCGACTTAGTGGATACCACTCGAATGTTTGGAATGTGGCGTCGGATGGCTCGCTTGAAGTGGCGTTCTCTGGTCCGTTCAACCTAATTATCTTACGATCGAGTTAGCTAGTTAGCTCATGCCCTCTTTCAACGATACCGACCATCAACCTACGCAAATGATGTGCAGCAAATGATCCCAATAATCACTCGAGGGGTCAGGAGTACACCAGAACTTCAGAAGTTCGTATCGATACCTCGGGTACGTCAATCCGCTTTGTGAAGGCCGGCACCCCTCTTTGGCAAGAGGATCCCAAGCGCAGTAGAGTTGCTCGTTATGATTTCAAAGCGGTAGGCTATTCAGCCCTGCTCTGCGGGGTCAGGGATCCAAGCTAACTGTGGCCACTCGTGCCCCCTCTTCTCCAGCGCGTTGTCTTCGAACCATTTTAAGGATGTAGAGCCCCACTGTACTGCTTTAACATATTATGTATGCGTACAAGGGCGTGTATCAGATCCGCACATCAAATCGTAATCAGCGATTTCTCTGTTGTGACACATATGTATATCGTGCATTGGGTATCGATATGACCAAATATAAGTGCATCATCCTCCCGCGGGACCCCACTGTCGGAAAACCCCTTCCGGTTAAAGAACGCATTCTCCAATTATACTCCTTTCTCCTTGAACCGATATTTAAGTCGCCATTTGTACGACTGGTTTGGTGGAGCGGTACTGACTTTGTGAGTTAGCAACTGGCTAAACTTCGCTTTTGGGGGAGGTTAGCCCTGATATCCTCTTCATATGCATCACAGATAAAATGCAGGGTGCGTTCGTTTTGCCTTCATTATACCACGTACGCTGTTGGTTTGCGAGCGACGCACAGATCTCCGGGAAGGGAGAACCATGGCATTCTCTCTCTTGAATGCTCTTTTGCCAGCTCACGGCATCCCTGTTCTTCTTTCTTCAGCAGCAAGAGAAAATTCCACATCACATAAGGGTAACACCAACGGCCGCTGTCACACGACCAGTCAACGTGCCCATCATGAAAACTCAACCATCTTGGAGTACCTGCGAATCGTATTCTTTGATAGTTTGGTATATATTCCATGCTTAGAGCGACGCATATCTTGATGAATTGACTCGGTTTAAGGCTGGTTCGTTGACAACACTGAGACTGCATCCCCAATCTCGCGTACCTAATCTCGCGGAATACGCTATGTTATTGGCGTGCCTGACGAATACACATCACTTGCAACCCTTCCACCACCCCGTGTCGAGCCTTTTGACTGTTTATCCAGAAACGTACACGAGACCCTGTGACTAGGATGACGAGTGCTGGAAGTACGTAATTACTGTTACAGCAGAACCCGCGAAAGTAAAGCTAAATTCCCTTCGCATATCTTTGGCAGGTACTCCCGCTATAGTGTTCAGGGGAACTGACGGGACTGAGGCTGAGGAGTTCATCGCAGCCATAGAAGAACTCGCTTTTGCAGAAGGATGGTCTAAGGATCGAGAGCGAATGCTTCTTTTCGCTCGGAGCCGTTTAAGGGGCAAAGCTCTCCGGTGGTTCGCAACGCTCGATCCATCCCAAGAAAACGACTGGAAACTGTTTGTGGAGGCACTCTTCAATCAGTATCCCCCGGCCGAAGCGCCCACGGGGGCTGATACTTCAACACCGGTCTGGTGAACACAAATTTATGTTCGGGCATGTTAGGTTCCTTTGCCTGACTGCCTCATGTCCACTGATTGGCAGGTCAGCAACGACATTCAGCCCCAGTGCTTCAACCGCCATCCTACCCTCCGATCTGGGTTTGGATCCGCAGCAGAACGTACAAGACGGAAGGCAGACGACAGGCCGCCAGATACGTCGTGCTGATTTTCCCGATTGCAAGGCATACGACCCTTCTGTTCCGGGAAGAAGGCTGGGGATACTTCGCATCGTGGTTGAAAACGAGATGACTTGCCCACAATATATTTGGCGAGGCCGTTCCCCGACCTACTCTTCCGCATACAACTCGCAGCTGATTGTCTATCACGATCAACTCGGTACCACAATAGAGCGACACGAGGCTCTCGTCGTTTGCTTCATCCCATCACACGAGCCCCATTCAATCGGATGCTTGGTATGCGATTCGACAGGGTACGCGTTGTGCAAAACATCTGACATACTCACTTAGAACGCTAAATCCAAACTGGGGGACCTCTCCCTTTACTACCCACCTTACACTGCCGAGTTGAGTAATTTAGACAAGACAAAGCCAGCAGTGAGCAGTTAACGTGGTTTCCGGGTCTAGCTTTTGCGAACTTCGTTTAGGGGACGGAGTGGTGTCAACTAGGCATCCTAGATCCTATAACGCAGTTCAAACGGTCTCAAATGTTTGGAATGTCTTATCGGATGGCACACTTGAAGCGACGCTGTCTGGTCCGTCTCATTTGCCTGTTCCTCGCTAGTTAACACACAAGCTGACGTGCCTTCTCGGCCATATCGAATTATTAATCCAACGGCGGAAACACATAGCATCTGAATCCAACCCGGGAGGTGATTACATCTGGAAGGAGGATTTCAAGACTTCAGAGGTGCATCTTGATACCTCAGGGACCACGATCCGCTTCATGAAGCCTGGCACACCTCTTAGGCAAGACGACCCCAAGCGCAACACCCAACTCGGTCGTTATGATTTCAGAGCAGTGAGCTTATGCAGCCCCGTTTTACGAAGTTCAGGATCCGAGCTTAGTCTTCCTGTGCCTCGTTCCGTCCCAGCGTGTTGTGTTCGAACCTCTTTCGAATTAAGGATGAAAAAGATTACCGTGTTCTTCCCGGTCATGTTTCTAAAACAAAGTCGCGCATCACATCGTAATTTACGATTTCTCCGTTACTGGGATACAAACGTCCGTAGATGCGTTTGTTCGTTGGGTATCGCTACATGGCTCCATCACCGGTACCTTTCGGCAAGAACTCGTTGTCGAAACACTCTTCTCACTGAAGGTGCATTGGCCGCCGTGGCTCTTTAAACGGATATTCAGACAACGAGTCATTAACAAGGTCGGCAAAGTGGTGATAACGTATTATTAAGCAACGGTTATACCTCTCTCTTGGCGGTACCGGGGGCACACCGCCTATGACCTTCTTTGCATGCACCCCACCTTCTTTGTTCTCATCGTAACTCATATGAAAGTGGCGGGCACGGTCCACAAGCGACGCACAGGCACGGACCCTGACGTTCAATGTCTTTCCCTTTACGGCTTCTTCCGCCAGCACACAACGCCCCGAACCCCACATTGTGCCGGGTCAACGTGCCAATGTTTGGAGCCCAATGGTTGCACTTAAGGAGGACATTAGGGTCCTTGATTCCTGCTTCTCGAGTATAATACTGACCCGCGTGAAAACAAGCTTGCGGAATGAGACAACACGGCGCGCCAGCCTCCGTTTTGGAACTGAAAAGCTTAAGAGAAAGCCTCCCACAGCACTCAGCGATGTACTTCCGAGCGGGTGACATCTGCAGCAGCGGCCTTCACCAACTAGTGTGTTTATTCCCATATAAGCTGTCGGATGTTGATCTTCCGAAATTCTGCCTGCATCTTGTTGGCCTTATCTCGAGACTGGGTGATGAACATGGGAGTTGGACGCTGGAAAAAAGGCGGTGACCCCGAAGTCCACCCTCACGGATTGCGATCAGCTACGTTCTTTTCATCGCTCGGAGCGAGTATGGCCTTCCGGTTAGATACAGTCTTCTGCACTTCTAGTAACTGCATAGTCTTGGATAATGTCGTCGTGTGTTCTCCTGCAGGAACTCGTGCTCGTGCAACGCCCCTTATTTCTCACCCCCTACATTGGCAGAACGAAGTACTTAAAAGTGGTTTTGAATGGCAGAAGTCAACCCCACTTGGATATTTAGCTCCTTTGTTGCTTTTGCACGCCTGAAGGGCTAAATAGACCACCGTTTCGCGTTGCTTTTGTATCATAAACGTCTACTTCCCTGAGCCACTTGGCAAGCAACTGGACTTTTCGACTTTACGTTGGGTAGCGGCTGGTCGCTGAACATCGCGGAAATCTCATACTCGCTTCCGCATCACGCACTGGAAAAAGGGTCCCCTGTAGGACGCCTCACGCAAGCTGTACATCTTGATGGTTAGGTACAGACCGTATAATTGGTAGAGTGGACACCTAGACAAATCAGCACACTTTAAAGATGGCTAATTGGCGCTGCTCTTCATACTTACTGAACTCCGCAGCATACACCATGCTTCCTTAGCATCGGCGTGCCTGATGTACACATGACCGTCGAACCCTTCCACCACCCCCGTCGACCCATTGACCTTATCCAGAAGGCGTATTAAACGCCGTGGCCAAATGACAAGTACCGGAAGTAAGCCGTCCACCAGTATGACATCCCTCGCGGATCTGTAGATAGAGTCGCTCAGCATGATTTTGGCAGGTGCACTCGATATCGTGTTCAGGGGCCATGACGGCAACGAGTGCGAAGCATTCATCGCAGCCATAGAAGAGCTTGCTTTTACCGAAGGGTGGTCTGAGGATCAAAACCGAATGCTTCTTTTTGCCAGAAGTCGACTGAGACAGGGAGCTCTTCGGTGGTTTGCAAGACTCGACCCACCCAAAAAGCAGGACTGGTACCTCTTTGTCGAGGCATTATTTGAACAGTATCCTCCGGTCCAAGCGCCCATGGAGGCTGAGATTTCAACGCCAGTTTGGTAAGTCCAAATCCAAGTTCCGTCCTCTACGATAAGAAGGGACCAATCGACTCACCTTCACATGTATGTAGGTCGGCGACGACATTCAGCCCTGGTGGTCCGACCGCTGTCCTCCCATCCGATGAGTATTTGAACATATATCCGAACGTTTACGATGTAAGAGAGGCGGCACGGAGCAACACACGTCAATCTACTCTTCCACAGAGCAAGCCATACGACCTCTCCATCCCGGGAAGACGGCTCGGGATACTTCGCATCGCCGTCGAAGACGATACGACTTGCCCCCAATACGCCTGGCGCGGACGTCACAAGAGCATTGACAAATACACAACAGGCGCATCATTCGAGCGAATAGGTACAACAGTAAATCGGCAGGACGCTCTTGTAGTTTGCTTCATACCATCCCATGAGCCCCATCCAATTGGATGCCTGGTAAGAGCTTCTGACAGGCAGGTTAGATGCAAAGCATCTGATAAACCCGCATAGAACGCTTCAGGCGGCTATGAAGACCTTTCCCTTGCTTATTTTCCATCAGCTAGCAGGTTGAGTAACTCAGACAAGTCGTAGCAAGCGTCCAGTCATCAAATTGACGTCTCATTCCAGCGGATGCGAACTACGCGCGGCAGATGGAGTGGTAGCAATAAGTCAGAATACCGGATCTGGTTCCAATGTCTCGAAGGTTTGGAATGTGTCGTCGGATGGTTCGCTTGAAGCGTCACTGCCTGGTTCGTTTCCCCTAGCTGTCCACCCGCCACTTCGCCCAAACAGACTGATGGCCTCTCCCCGTAATATCGAATAACTATGTGACTGTGGTATCGTGCAGATTTTGACCGCAGCTCACACGATATTCACGGCAATTATGCCAAGAAGGATTTCAAGACGTCAGAAGTCCTCCTGGATACATCAGGTGCTTCGGTCTACTTTGTGAAGCCTGGCACTCTCCCCTGGCAAGACGACCCCAAGCTTAGTGCTGGTATCGGACGTTATAGCTTTAAGGCGGTAAGTGCATACGGCCTTCGCGGACGGGACTTGGAGTGGAGCTTACCCTACCCGTTTCTTATCAGCGCATCGTATTCGAAGCGTTTTAAAGCCGCAGAAAACCGCCGCACTATATCGCGGTAAGGTATCAGAAACTAGGAATAAAGCAGATTTGCGGATTAGAGAGCGTGCGATGCAGCATTTTCCATATTTCTATGTTTGTTGGGGCGTCCATGCATGTTCGTTGGATATATCTTCGGCATCGCATGATTCCTGTGCGAAATCCCGCCGTTGAAAAATACCCTTCCAATTAGAGCTCGCATTAAACAACATAGTTTATACTTTGTTTCTCTAAAACAGGTATCGAGACCATGCCCTGCGTGATGGGGCCGGCCAATCGGGAACGCCTCGTCTTCAGATGGTCAGTTCCACGTTGATTGGGGCTGAACTCACGAGGCGGACACGCCCTGTCCTGCTTACCATCGTCGTCTCTTTTGTCCTCATTACAGGCCAAAGCGCTACAAGTTAGTTTTCATGTGACGGTCAAACCAGGAGGAGCGGATCCCGAGGGTTAACGTTCCATGTCTTCCCCTTTACGGTGTCTTCCACCAACCCATAAAGTTTCGCTCTCGTTTAGAAAATAGACAGCGACACATTACAGTAACTTGTATAATTCTGTGCAACCCATGCTGAGGCGTCTCCCGGCCGCACCCGCCTGTCTGCCTCGGTTCGTTTCAAGCGCCAGCTTTGGCTACTATTCTCCGTTGCTTTTGCCGGTTTAAGAAAGGAAACAGACAATAAATCCACGTTATTTACATGCTAAGATGAACACTACTAAATATAGCGGGCTATCAACCCACTAGATTTGTTCTGACCCATGTTTGGCGGTGGTTGATCCTTGAGAAGGTTTCCCTGTTCCTTCAGCACAGGATCAACTCTCTCGCGGTCTGTAAATCTTTGTAAACAAACATGGGTTTAGACTTGAGTTGATACGTAGATAGATTTTCTACGATATGTTTGTCCGTTGGTATCGCTCAAGGCGCATACCGAGGCTTGCGGAGCTTAACAAATAATTGACTTTGCGTGCCTGATGTACACATTCCTTGAAGCCCTTCCACCACCTGCACCGGTCCTTGACACTCTCCACAGAAACTCAAACAGACGACTCGACTCGAATCTTATGATGACAAGCGCCGGAAGTAAGTCATATACTAATTCGAAACCCCAATGAGGTTGAACCCAAATCTGAGCTTGTTCACATATCTTTGTCAGGTGCCCCTGATATCGTATTCAGGGGAATAGATGGGACTGAGGCTGAAGAGTTCATAGCAACCATACAGGAACTTGCTTTTAACGAAGGATGGTCTGAGGATCGAAACCGAATGCTTCTTTTTGCCAGAAGTCGACTGAGACAGAAGGCGCTTCGGTGGTTTGCGAGACTCGATCCATCTAAGTCGGACGACTGGAAGCTCTTTGTAGAGGCTCTATTTGACCAGTATCCTCCTGTCAAAGCGCCCATAGAGGCTGAAATTTTAACGCCGGTCTGGTAAGTATAAATCCAAGTTTCGTCCTCGACGCTGAGAGGGGATTAATCGCCTCAGCTCCTCATGTGTGCAGGTCAGCGACGACATTCAGCCCTGATGCTTCAACCGCCATTTTACCCCCCGTTCAAGACTTGGACCGACAGCCAAGGATTTCTGACGAAGGACCGACTATGGGGAAGGAGACACACAATTCTGTTCTTTCAGGTAGCAAAGCATACGACCCTTCTATTACGGGGAGGCAACTCGGGATACTTCGCATCGTGGTCGAAGATGGGACTACTGGCCCACAATACGTTTGGCGAGGACGCCCTCAGATCCAGGGCGGGCAACACTTCGATCGGCTCAAGACCACAATCGATCGACAAGAGGCTCTCGTTGTTTGCTTTATACCATCAACCGAACCGCACCCAATTGGATGCCTGGTAAGGCCTCTTCCAAAGTCTGTGGAATGCAAAACATCTCACGTATCCATGCAGAACGCTGCATACAACTTCGGAGAACTTTGTGTTAATCATCATCCGTGGAGTGTTGGGTTGAGTAGTTCAGACAAGACACAGCAAGTTGTCAGCAATTAACCTCCCATCTCGGATCTAGAACGGGCGAGCTTCGTCTAGCAAACGGAGAGGGGCCAATCAATAGAACAGAAAGATCCTATCGGCATGTCTCGAACGTTTGGAATGTATTGTCGGATGGCTCGCTTGAAGCGTCGTTAACTGGTCCGTTCAATTTGGCTGTCGACGGGCCCGGTGGTGCGAACAAGCTAACGTGCTCTTTCGTCAAATGGGGACATCGGTGCAACATTCACAACGCGTAGCATGTGATCCCAACTCATGCGATCCTCACGGAACTTGCACCAGATTGGAGGATTTCCGGACTTCAGAGGTCCTTCTCGATACGTCGGGGACTTTCATTCGCTTTGTGAAGCCTGGCACACCTTTTAGGCAAGACGTCCTCAACCGCAATACCCTCGCTCGCTATGACTTTAGGGCAGTAAGTCTATTCAGCCCTGCTGAGAGAGCTTAACATCCGAGCTAACTCTGGCCGTGTATTCTCCATCTTCCCAGCGCATTGTGTTCGAGCCTTTTTAAAGACGTGAAGATCACCATTCTTCGCCGTGTGTCTCTGCTAGCTAGCGTATTGATTATTTTCGTACTGCAACGGTTTCCTCCCCATGCGAGCATCTGCGGCGGAGCAGATGCGTCGGCTCGCGGACATAGCGGAGTATGCTCGCACGAATCCCGTTGTTCCAAAATCTCTTCTCGACACCATTATTCATTGTCCCAGTCACTCAACACACAACCTCATCGTCCTATCGCCGGTTTTCTCTAACCCACCAACCATCCCCTGACGTGTACCAGCCGGTGAGGGGGGGTGCTTTGGGTGCACTCCCCCTCACGCTCAGCCCGGTTGCCTCTGGGCCCCGCACGATGGCAAGCCCGAGGCGCCGGCTTCCCCAATCCGGTACACATTAGGGGATGCCCTAACATATGATCATTTGTACAATAAATTATAATATACTCATATTTCTTTCCCGTTTTCCTAACCACGGAGCTACCCAGAGCGAGCCGATGCTCCTCCCCGTCCAACGCCAGATTAGAGCAAACCCTACCCATTTCAAAAACCAAAAAAATACAAACTTCACGACGGCCAGAACTTTATCTCGGTATTTTAGCTTCTCCAGCACTTTCATCGGGTTTGTGAGCAACATAAGGCACTCAGCCGCCTCGCTTTCATGCCACAAGAATTTTCTGTTCCGATTAGATATCTGCCGAGAACATGACTTTGTTTTATTTTGTGTTATCAAGCGACTGGCCACCAAGTAGTTGTGAAGGTTTCCTTTCTTCTGGATCGCTGAGCGCGAGATAAGCCTCTTCTAGAACGACCCACACAGGTTGCAGCGCTGTACATCTTGGTGGTCTGTGACAAAGTTCAGCTTCGAGCGTTGAATGTTGAGATAGTTGATTCGGTAAAACTGGCTCATTGGCGTTGCTCAGGTCATGTACTAAAGCTCGCGGAACGCACGTTATGTTTGGCTTTGGCGTGCCTGACGTACACATTGCTTTGCAACCCTTCCACCACCCGGCGCCGCCCTTCAACCGTTTATCCAGAGGCGCTTACAGCCCACTTGACTAAGATGACTAGTATCGGGAGTAAGCCGTATGCTCATACTGCGTAGCCCATGAATTGTGGCTAGAGTCCCCTTGCAAAACTTTGGCAGGTGCACCTGATATCGTGTTCAGGGGAATAGATGGGAACGAGGCCGAAGAGTTCATAGCAGCCATAGAAGACCTCACTTTTACTGAAGGGTGGTCTGAAGACCAAAAGCGAATGCTTCTTTTCGCCAGAAGTCGACTAAGGCACAAGGCGCTTCGGTGGTTTGCAAAGCTCGACCCATCCAAAGCCAGCGACTGGAAACTCTTTGTCGAGGCACTATTCGAACAGTATCCTCTAGTCGAAGCGCCCACGGAGGCTGGGATTTCAACGCCAGTTTGGTGAGTGTAGACCTAGGCTCCATTATTCTTAGGTGCACAAGTCTGATTTCCTCACCTTCGCTGATTCGCAGGTCAGCGACGACATTCAGTCCTAGTGCGTCCACCGCCATCCTACCCTCAGACCAGGGTTTGGAACTGCGGCCGAACTTACATGAAGGAGGACATGCGACAGTGGGCAATAGGCGGAATTTTACTCCTCCGCCTAGCAAAACATACGATCCTTCTATTCTGGGAAGACAAGTGGGGATACTTCGCATTGTGGTTGAAGACGGAACGACTAGCCCACAATATATTTGGCGGGGACGCCCACCATTCCAGGGAAAGGGATCCTGGGATCCGCTCAGGACCACAATCGATCGAAAAGAGGCACTTGTTATTTGCTTTGTGCCAGCATCTGAACCCCACCCAATCGGGTGCCTGGTACGTGGCTGTGCTGGACGCGCTACATGCAAGCCGCCTCACGCATTCATGTAGAACACAGCAGACAACCTTTCAGACCTTGCAGTACGTTATTCTTCGGAAGATCCCCCGTTGAGTACTCCAGGCACGATACGGTGGCTAGTGAGTAGCTGATCAGCTACGCCATCCCTAGGCAACATCGATTTCACCTCGGAGACGGAATATGGGAGTTCCCAAAAGGCCAGAGTCCGGGCTCTAACACCTACTACACAAAGGCTTGGAATGTAGCATCGGATGGCTCACTTGAAGCGTGTCTTTCTGGTCGGTTTCACCCGGTTGTTCGTTCGCTCGTTAACGCAAACAAACTCACGTCCTGTTTCGGGCAATATTGAAACATCGATCGATGCAACGGTGCCAACGCGCAGCGCCTGACCATCGCGGTGTTTACAGGGACGAGATCTTCAAAACTTCCGAAGTCCATATCGATACTTCAGGCCTTTCAATCCGCTTTGTAAAACCTGGCACCCCTCTTTGGCAGAACGACTCCAAACGCAACACCAAAGCCGGTCGTTATGACTTTAAGGCGGTGAGTCTGTACTGCTCTGTTTTGCAGAGTCCAAGATGCGAGCTTACTTGGCGTCGAATGTCTCTTCCTCCCCAGCGTATTGTGTTCGAACCGCTTTAAGGATGCGAGGCGCTACCATATAAGTACCTCTTTACCGTCTTTGTTTTGCGAACCAAAGCAGATATCAGGAAGATTTATATTCAACTCTCAACACGCGATTTTCCCGTTGTTGAGACACAGAGATTGTTCGTTGGATATCACTGCCTAGCTGCAACATCCTTTTGCAAAACCTCATTGTCGTGAAGTGCTTGGGTTTGAAACGCACATCACTCATTGAAACTGTTTGAGTCGCGACCCGGATGAGAGGGTCCGTCAAGAGGTGCCACCTTGTCATCCAGCGATCATCCTGGTTGGTCACACTTCATTACAGACCGAACGTGGGCACACACCATGCACCATCATCTTCGTGTATCCCGCATCCATGGCACGTGGTGCCTCCCCCTCTCCCTTGAGTTGGCCTCGTCACAGGCCAAAAGCGCCGGGGAGTGTTGGTTTGCAAATGAGACGGACCCTGACTTTCCGAATCTCCCTTTCCCTTTACGGCTTCTTCCGCCAATCGTCAACGCTCCACTTTCACCAGAGGGAGCCCTTACGTATACATTATAAAACACCTGTTTTTTTGTACTCAATGTGTGATACGGCGAGCCAACGTGCTGGTGTTTGGAACTGATAGCGGTCTCCAAGCAGTTTCACATCTCTCCAATTCAGGCTCCGACACTGTTCTCGTATTCGCGAAGATGCATGGCAGAGATTTCCTAGCTCGGTTTAGAGCTGACTTACTAACGTTGCTCAGACTGCGTATTTAAAGTTCGCGGAATACGCCATAGAGCATTTAGCGTGCCTGATATCATGTACACACACCGCTTCGCAGCCCCTCCACCACCACCCCGAATCAACCCCTTGATCGAATCCGGAAACCCACACAAACTCCTTGATTGAGATGACGAGTACTGGAAGTAAGTCGTATAATAGTACAACAGCGTCAACGGATTTATGGCTGCAGCCTGTTCGCATATCTTTTGGCAGGCGCCCTCGACATCGTGTTTAGGGGCACGGATGGAACCGAGGCTGAAGAGTTCATAGCAGCCATAGAAGAACTTGCCTTCACCAAAGGATGGTCCAGAGATCGAGAGCGAATGCTTCTTTTTGCTAGAAGCCGATTAAGGCACAAAGCACTTCGGTGGTTTGCAAGACTCGATCCATCCAAAAAGAATGACTGGGACCTCTTTGTCGAGGCATTATTCGACCAGTATTCTCTGGTCGAAGCGTCTGCGGAGGCTGGAGTTTTAACACCAGTCTGGTGAGTACGGATACCAGCTTCGCTATGTATAGGTTACACGGGCCTGCTGCGTCACCTGATGATCCGCAGGTCAGCAACGACGTTCAGCCCCAGTGCTACAACCGTTATCCTACCCCCAGACCAGGCTTTGGACCCGCGCCCGAGAACGCAAGACGAGATACAAGCGCCAGGCAGTAACATACGTCGTTCCGTTCCTCCGTATGGTCGACCATATGATCCTTCTATTCTGGGACGACATGTAGGAGTACTTCGCATTGTGGTTGAAGACGGCACGACGAGTCCACAGTACATCTGGCGGGGACGTCCCCCCACTTACTCAGTGTCCAGTGGAAGCACGAGATCTCCACAATACGAGCCACTCAGCGTCACGGTCGATCGACAGGAAGCTCTCGTTGTTTGCTTTCTACCATCAGCCGAACCCCACCCGATCGGATGTCTGGTAAGATGTTCTGCGTGGGGCGCGCCATCCGCGATATCTGATGCATTCATTAGAATGACGTGTACAGATTAGGAGATCTTTCTCTCTACTTCAATGCCTTGGGTATCGAGTTGAGTAATTCAGATCGATATTCCCAGCGGTTAGGTGTTGACATTCTTTCCCATTTCTAGCACTTACGCGCTGTATGTACATAATGGACCGTATACAATCGATAACATTGGCGCGGGCAGTTATTACACCTCAAATGTGTGGAATTTGCTGTCGGATGGTTCGCTTGAAGCATCGCTATATTGTCAGTGCACACTCGCTCGCCCGTCAGTCTAAACAGGCTGACATTCTATCCGGAAACTCTTGGAACGTTGGTAAACTGCAATGACGCACAGCATTAGACCCCTCTTCGCGCGATCACTCTACTGGTCAATACGCTAGGAGGGAGGATTTCAAGACTTCAGAGATCCTTGTCGACATCGCAGGAACTTCGGTCCGCTTCGTGAAGCCTGGCACCCTCCCTCGGCAAGACGACCCTAAACTTAAAACCCAAGGCGGTCGGTATGAGTTCAAGGCGGTGAGTTTCGACGGACCTCTTCGGTAGAGATCAGGATCCGAGCTTACGTTGCCCTGTTTCTGCGCAGCGTATCGTGTTCGAACCGCTCTAAGAACGTGACACAACGCTGTACTTCACTGTCTTCGTATCTCTACAATCCGATACAGTACCCGAAATTTCATATCAGCTCGTAATTAATGATTTCATTTTGTTTTTACTGGGACACCTATATGCTGTCTGTTGGGTATCCCGACGTAGCTGCATTATTCGTCGGCGACATCCCACCGTCGAGAAACCCCTTCCGGTCGGAGAACGCACTGCCCAATATCTTCTCCTTTTCTTCGAGTCTACATTTAAGATGCGACTCGCATGAACGGGTCGGCGAGGTAATACTGACTCTTGGTTCAGCTTTGCCCTCGGTGAAACTGTGCCCCTGGCCAACGGCGTGGCCGCCTTCACAAACTACATACATCCATTCCCATGCCTATCCTCTTCGACCAATCCGCCATTCTCTTTGACACACAAACTTTGTCTTACATACCTGTGAGACTACGTAACTTCGAATAGGGCTAGTCGGGTACCGGAAAGATGGCATCAGGAAAATGGGAATTCCTACATAGTGCAGGGGAATATCCAGGTGCTACGCTCTCTCCTTCGCTTAGAACATGTGAAGATGGCACAAAAGAGCCGCCGAGCCCCTCTCTACATGTAGTCAAGCCCTTTGTGATCTTGAAACCACCTTGACGACCGTCCCTGTTCCTCCCCCGGTTCATTCCCACCCAGCAGCGGTTCGCCTCAAACACAGTACACTGCAGAAGCAAAGCAAGAGGGACTTGCGGTGGCGGGAGTAACCTCCATAATTTAGCCTTTTTTGCTTCACCGTCGTTGGTCTCGTGAGCGAAATAGAGCACCCGGCCACAGTCATAACAAGCGTCCAGTCCAATCAACCTCTTGTCGTGATGCCAGAGTACGAGAGCGTTTGGCCTTTTTAGGAACTGACTGGTCACCGGGTACCTGTGAAATATTCTCTTTTCCTTTCGGCCCTGTTGCTCGCAGGACAAGCCCTTTGCGGAACGACCCACTCGAGGTTCTCATACTGATGATCAGGGAGAGAGTTTATGCTTACAACGATGTGTGTCAGGATACTTATCTCTTTTAAAACTGGCGTGTTAACATTGCTAAGGCAACCTACTGAAGTTCGCGGAACACGCACCATGTTTAGCGTTGGTGTGCCTGATGTACACTTTGATTGCAAAACGTTAGCCCTTCCACCACAGGCCTTCAACCCCTTAACCAGAAACCTCTACGAACCCACTTGATCAGGATGACAAGTACTGGTAGAAAGTCACGAATCCAAACTACATCGCCCATTAATCGTAACGAGAGTCCCTTGTAATACCTTGATAGGTGCACCCGATATAGTGTTCCGAGGAATCGATGGTACCGAGGCCGAAGAGTTCATAGCAGCCATACAGGAGCTGGCCTTTACCGAAGGGTGGTCTCAGGATCGGGAGCGAATGCTTCTTTTTGCCAGAAGTCGGTTGAGACACAAAGCGCTTCGGTGGTTTGCTACGCTCGATCCGTCCAAAGAGAACGATTGGAAACTCTTCGTCGAGGCACTATTCAATCAATACCCTTTGGTGGAAGCGCCCACAGAGGGGGAGATTTCAACTCCAGTCTGGTGGGCACATACGCAAGCTCTGTTCGTTTCAGCTCGCAGATAACTGGTTTCGCCATCCTCCTTGGATCGCAGGTCAGCAACGACATTCAGCCCTGGTGCTCCGGCGGCCATGCTACTCTCCGATCAGCTATTGGACCTCCATCCGAACGTATCGACAGAAAGGCACCCTGCGGCAGGGTGCAATATGCATCATTTTCCCCTTCCGCCCAGCAAGGTGTACGATCCGTCTACCCCAGGAAGACGGCTCGGGATACTCCGCATTGTCGTCGAAGAAGGAACGACTTGCCCGCAATACGTCTGGCACGGAAGCTCCCCCAAGGGAACAGACCCTGAGGTACTCGGTACCACGATAAATCGACAAGACGCTCTTATTGTTAGCTTTGCACCAGCACCGGGAACTCACCCAATCGGATGCCTAGTAAGAGCTTTTGCCGAAGTTGCATGATGCGAGATATCTCATGAAGTCACATAGAACGCTTCGTCTGGGAGACCTGATCTTTCCGTTTACTATTATCGCGCGGCTAGCAAGTTGAGTGGTTCAGACAAGTCGCAGAGAGCGACCAATAGTTAACTTGAGGTCTCATTTCCAGCGGATACGACCTTTGCGTGGCGTATGGGCAGATGAAAATAGATCACAATACTGGTGGCTGCGTCTCCAACGTTTGGAGTGTGTTGTCCGATGGTTCACTTGAAGCGACACTGCCTGGTCCGTTTAACCCGCCCAACCCCTCAC
Source organism: Tulasnella sp. 408 (assembly GCA_019633405.1). Taxonomy (NCBI): domain Eukaryota; kingdom Fungi; phylum Basidiomycota; class Agaricomycetes; order Cantharellales; family Tulasnellaceae; genus Tulasnella; species Tulasnella sp. 408. The sequence continues at coordinate 5,788 of WSTX01007963.1, read as the reverse complement.
CAGTTAGCTCATGCAGACTGACACCCTCCCTCTGCAACAATAAACATTGCACTGTCGATATAATTATGATAACGCACAGAATTTGCCGACAGTTCACGCAATTATGCCAGGACCGACTTCAAGACCGCAGAGGTCCTTCTCGACGCTTCAGGTACTTCATTTCGCTTTGTGAAGCCTGGAACTCTCCCGAGGCAAGAAGACATTAAACTTAATACTCAAAGCGGTCGTTATGAGTTCAAGGCGGTAAGTTTATACATCCCCATAAGGCAGAGTTCGGTATGGAAGCTTACTCCGCGTGCTCCTGCCCTAGCGCATTATGTTCGAACCATTTTAAGGATACAAAACGTCACCATACTTCCTCGCGGTCGCGTCTCCGCAAACAGTGTGATTTAGCTGGATTCGCCCGCAACTTGTACTTGGCGGTTTTTAGATCTGTTGGAACAGAGGTACATCGTTTGTTAACCACGACACAGCTGCATCATCCTTCTGTGGAACAACATCGTTGAGTTACTTCTTCTGAATGGCGCTCGCATTGTCCGATATACTTGGTGTTTTTTTTCTGGAACAAGATATATTTGGGTTACGGTTCGCGTAAAGGGCTTGCGAAGTCGTGGTGTTTGTCTGGTCCTCCGATCCCAAGGCACATTTCTCTTGACAGAACTCCGTCGCACAAGTATATGCAGCACATCTATAACGCCTCCCGGCTTTTTCGTTTGTTTGCTGCGCTCATCACAGGTCAGTCAGTGCCGGACACGATTGGTTGGAAAGTGAGGGACTGGACCCTGACTTTCTGTCTTCCGCTGCACGGCTTCTTCCGGTAAGCACAAAGTCCGAGCTCTTCATTGGCAAGAGAAACCCTGCACCACACAACAGACACAGCAATTCATATACCTGATGTAAATCGATGGGTCAACGTGCCAGCAATCTAAATTCAAGGGTCCTGCAGCCCCATATTGCCCCACACATCTATTCAGTCCCATATGCACCCTCTGCAGCTATTCAAAGATTTCCCTACCATATGTAGGTTTCCCTCCTTCTCTGTGGAATAAGCAGGACTAGTTGGGGACCGGAACGGCGGCCGTGGTCGGGGCCTGCAACACCCATTCATTCCGGTCAATCTCCATCCGCCACGCTCCCTTCATCACGAAGAGCCGGTAAAATGAGCCGCACGAGGCAGTACAGAGTCTCCAAGCTCCTTCTTTCTTATCGTCATGCGCCCTCAATGCTCTTGAAGATGCCTTCGGCGACCGTCGCTCTTCCTCCTCGCGGTTCATCCCGCCCATTGGAGCAGCCAAAGAAAGGAGACATTGATAGGAGATGTAGCTTGATAGTCTGTTACGCTATGACTTTAGTCAGACTCGTGAGTGAAATACTGTACTGGACCGCCTTTCTTTGATGCTATAACAACCTCCTTTTCCTATCAGCCAGTCAGTAAAGAGCGAGCGTTATTTACTTTTCTGTTAGAAAGTGATTGCTCGACGGGTGACTGTGAAGCTTTCACTCATTTCTGCACTGCTGAGCGCAGGACGACTTCCTTGTGCAACCGCCCACACAAGCTATACATGTCGATGACCAGGGACAGGGCTCATGCTTACATCGGTGTGTATAGAGCCAATGTGGTCGGTTAATCCTGACCTATTGGCACCGTTCCAGCAATGTATGGCTTAAAGTCCGCGGGACACACATCACGTTCAGCATCGGCGTGTACATTGCTTTGCAACCCTTCCGCCTCCCCGAGTCGACCCTTCAACCTTCTATCCAAAAGCGCTTACAAATCCACTTGACTAAGATGACGAGTAACGGAAGTAAGCCATATGCTCATGTCGCATGAATTGTAGCGGGAGTCACTTTGTATAATTTTGCTAGGTGCACCCGATATCGTGTTCAGGGGGCTAGATGGGAGCGAGGCTGAAGAATTCATATCAGCCATTGAAGATCTCGCTTTTACCGAAGGATGGTCTGAAGATAACAAGCGAATGCTTCTTTTCGCCAGAAGTCGACTGAGACAGGGAGCTGTTCGGTGGTTTGCAAGACTCGATCCATCGAAAAAGAAGGACTGGGACCTTTTCGTCGAAGCATTGCTCGAACAGTATCCTCCGGTCCAAGCGCCCGCGGAGGCTGAGATTTCGACGCCAGTCTGGTAGGTCTAAATACTGGTTCAGTTTCTTTCGTTTTCCGGCAAACATTCACCATCTTCGCTTACTCGCAGGTCCGCGACTACATTCAGCCCTGGTGCCTCCACCGCCATCCTGCCTTCCGACCAGGTTCTGGAACCTGAGATGAGCCTGCGGCGAGGTGAAGGACGGGAGGCAGGGAGCGAGGCACGTCACTCCGCACTTCCGCCTAGCAGAGCATACGATCCTTCTGCTCTGGGAAGACAGGTCGGAGTACTCCGCATCGTTGCCGAAAATGGGACCACTTGCCCACAATACATCTGGCGGGGACGCTGCCCAATCTACTCGGCAAATAATGGAAACATGGCGCACCCGCAACATGTTGAGCTCAGCATCACGATTGATCGGCAAGAAGCGCTTGTGGTTTCCTTTATTCCCTCACCCGAACCCCACCCAATAGGATGTCTGGCAAGTCTTGATGCACAGTCGACGACGCGGAAAGTATCTCATTGATTTATGTAGAACCCTATATACGCCCTCGTGGATTTATGCCTTCGTCATCATCCATGGGGTGATGGGTTGAGTAGCTCATAAATAGAAGCAGCGAGTGATCGATAGTAACCTGCCATCTCGGATCCAGCACGGCCATACTTTGCAAGGCAAGCGGAGAAGGGCCTATCAGTAGAGATTACCGGGCCGCAAGATCTGTCTCAAACGTCTGGAATCTGTCCTCAGATGGCTCACTTGAAGCGTCGCTAACTGGTCCGTTCAACCCGACTGTCTACCAGCTCGGTGATGTAAATAAGCTAACGTGCTCTCTCGGCAACATCGCAACATCTGTGCAACATGAAAAACGAGAAGCTTGTGATACAAGTTTGCGCGATACTTATGGTAATTACACCAGATTAGAAGACTTCAAGACTTCCGAGGTCCTTCTCGATAACTCGGGAACTTTCATTCGCTTTGTGAAGCCTGGCACACCACTTCGGCAAGACGACCCCAACGCCGGCACGCAATTCTATCGTCGTGACTTCAAGGCGGTAAGTCTTGATAGTCCTGCTCTGTGGAATTGAGAACCCGAGCTTATTCTGAACCCGGTCCCTCTTCTCCCTAGCGTATCGTCTTCGAACCCTTTTAGGGACATGTCACACCACAGTACCATTTCGCGGTTGTATCTCGGCAACATCGCATTAGCGAGATTCATGTATTGACTAGGCCCACGATTTCTCTGTTTGTTGAGACCTCATATATACCATTCGTTGCGTTCACTGCATTGCTGTCCAATCCTTCCGCGGAGCCCACCGTCGAAATCCCTCTCCGATAGTGGGAGGATTAATAAACGCACACTGTTTTCTCTGGAAACGCATATTCAACTCGCGACTCGCGAGGCGGGCTCAGTGAAACGGTACTGCCTGGTCCTCTGGTCAACGGTCCCATTTCTCGTCTAGCAAATATTGACCGCCTTCCACGTACTGTCTTCCTCACACACATCGCATATGTAACCCCCGTCATCTCTTTAGCCGCTCCAATTGCAGGTCATAGCGCCGGATTTCCAAGGTCGGAACCGGTCCGCGGGGCCTCGTTCTCGCGGAACGGGGCTCACTCATAACCCCGCACATTGACAGAATCAACTATTACAGTAGAAAAGAAGACCTGGATTTATAGGAGCCACTGTCCTTTAATATTTTCTCACTCTGTTGCCTTTGTCGGCCCTCGCCGGCAAGTGGACCGCCGGATCGGATTCCTTTTGTACCTATAAAAACACATCTACTGTGCTCAGCTTGTCAAATAACCAACTTTGTTAAGCCTAATGTTTGGCACCGACTGGTTTCTGAGCGGCTGTGAAATTCTCCAAATTTCTTCTGCGCCACACAGTGCAGAACAATCTCCTTGTAGAACTGCTAACGCAAGGCGCAAATGTTAATGATCGGCCACAGAGCTTGCGCTTTCAATGCTGTGTACCTAGACGGATTAACTCGGGTTACAAATTGTCTTGGAATTGCTCGAGCCCCGTCGTAAATCTTCCAGAGTGCACCGTGTTTAGCACTGCGCATGTGCGTGCCTCGTGTGCAGATTGCCTTGTAACCCCCTCTCACCACCTCGCGTCGACCGTTCGACTTTTTACCCCCAAACCCATACAAAGCCTTTTGACTAGAATGACCAGCTCCGGAAGTAAGTCAAACACTTATATAACAACGCCCAGGAAATTATATATAAAGCCTGCTCGCATAATTTGGCAGACGCTTCGGACATAGTGTTCAGGGGAGTAGATGGGGCCGAGTGCGAAGAGTTCATAGCGGCCATCGAGGATCTTGCCTTTACCGAAGGCTGGTCCCGGGATCGAGAGCGAATGCTTCTCTTCGCTAGAAGTCGATTAAGGCACAAAGCTCTTCGGTGGTTTGCAAGACTCGATCCATCCAAAAAGAATGACTGGGACCTCTTTGTCGAGGCATTATTCGATCAGTATCCCCTAGTCGAAGCGCCCACGACGGCTGAGATCTCAACGCCAGTCTGGTCGGTACACCAGCAATTCCACGCCCCATGGGTCCTGGACTACATCTGATTGATTACATAACCTTTAATTGCTGCAGGTCGGCAACCACATTCAGTCCAAGCGCTTCGACCGTCACATTACCTTCCGATCATGAGGTTTTCGGACCCCAGCCGACCATGCAAGATGAGAGACAGGAGACAGGGAGCAGGACAAATCATTCTGCTGTTCCGAATAGCAGATCATACGACCCATCTATTATAGGGAGACATCTCGGGGTGCTTCGCATTGTGGTTGAAAATGGAACGACCGGTCCCCAATACATTTGGCGGGGACGCCCCGCGATGCCGCCTTCCATCTTCCAGGGGAAAACCCAGCCTATCTACTATGACCCACTCGAGACCACGGTGTATCGGCACGAGGCTCTGGTCGTTTGCTTTATACCATCACAACAACCCCACCCAATCGGATGCCTGGTAAGAGCTGATACGGGACGTCACGGTTAAGCAGATTATTTCATGGGGCCATTTAGAATGCCACTCGCGTCACTGGAAATCTTACCCTTCATGGCAGCAGCAAGTTGAGTAACGCGGATATCTAGATCAATATCCAGAGGGATCACAAGTTGACTTGCAGTCTCGTTTCTAGCTATGAGCTCTATGTTCAGAACAGTCGAGTGCGAGAGCCCACCAGCCTCCTCCCGAGTGCTTGGAATGTATTGCCAGATGGCACACTTCAAGCGTCGCTACCTGGTATATCTAATTAACTCAACTCATTCGCCAGCCTCAACAAGCTGACGTGAGTCTCCGCAGAGGATGCCAAGACTTCAGATGTCTTTGTGCGCACCTCACATACGTGTTCGATCCGATTTGTGAAGCCTGACCCCAAATCCAATTCGGCGGTCAACTCCTGCGAGTTTAAGGCGGTATGTAATACTATCTTCTTGTGCATAGCGGAGGATCCGGGCTTATTTTAGCAACGTCTGCTTGTTTCTCCCCAGCGCATTGTGTTCGAGCCAATTTAAGGATGCGCAATGTCACCGTTCCTGATCGGCGTTGAATTTTGCAAATTCTCACATCAGCTTGACTCGCCTATTAGCTTGTAGCTTGCGGTTTCTTTGATTGTTTGAAATGCATATTCACTGTAGTTGGAGATCACTGCAGGGCCAGCAGGATCATCTCAT
>WSTX01007962.1:0-37115 GCA_019633405.1 Tulasnella sp. 408 | reverse complement strand
CCTTGGGATGCAGTGATGCCAACTGGACGTCCGCGCTCGATCCCGCCTTACAGTCGCCGGTCACGGAGAACTTGACCCTGTCTGGAGCAATACGCCATCGTGCCAAAGAGTCGAGCACCTCCCGCTAGCCACGGGTGCCCTGTTAAGATACCTTCGAGCGGATGTTACTAGAAGACCTTGTTACCCACTGCGCGTATTCGTAGCTGGTCATGATTCGCCAATCCATCATTTTTCTCAACCTGCACTTCCCCTCCTCCCTTTGAGAAGACGAGAGTAGTTGCAGACATAGAGCAGGTTCGTCAAAGAGAGGAAAGAGCCTTGAGTTGGGATGAATACGGTAACGCGGTCCGAATTGCGATCAAGATTAGTGGGGCCGACGGTCACATTTCGCACGAGCCGCCACCCGTGTCCCTGGATCCCCTTCAGTCGCACCCAGCGGTCATCTGCTCGGACCTTCGTAACCCACATGGCTCGGAGGCATCTCTAGCAGACAATGGGATAAAATTGAGCCCTCAGCCATTGCAAGTCATGCGCAAAGCAGGTGTCGACCACGTATGCGACGTGCTGTGCGGCACGCAATGCGGGAATATTTGAATGATGAATGATCGAGAGAGAGAGACGTGGGGCTAGTAAAAACAAGAATGAAAAATCAAATGGAATTACCGTTTGTGGCAACGCACGGGCGGCTGGGCGGCACAATAGCCCTCGAATACCTGAGGGAATTTGGCTATTGGAGATGGTTGTGCCTTGGGCATACGCATACGCCAGTATATGAGCGCACTGAGGGGCTGCGATGCACGCATTTCGGCTGAGATATGGGTAACATCGATTGAGTTCACAATGCGGGGCGAGGTGTAAAGGTTTAAATGCATTGAGGGAGTGTGGCAGCGCATGGAAATCGATCGAGGCTTGCGATAATGGGGTGATCACGATGAACATGAACCGTGCCTAGACTTGGCCGCGAGACCCGGCTCCAGTAACCCTCGGAATTCCTTGGAAATTTGGCTGTTAAAAACAGACCGCGGGGCCTTTCACCTACCAGTGAGTACAGTGTGATTGCTTATCACCCCCGAATGTCGTAGTCCCCTTAAACTACCGTTCCACAGTTACCGTGATAATCTTCGACCTTCCTCTCGCCAAAATGCTCCTTGCCAGAAAATATCCAAGTGACACGCAAGATGTACTGCATATCCGCATAAAATAAGCTCAAATACTAGAGGAAAAACTCGCGCCAGGTATCACGTTCGCATCCCCACACATAAACAAGTCATCTCCGGCATTCTCAGACTCCCAGGTCGAATTTTCAATTCCCCGTTTGAGGTATGGGGACACCCAATTCACACGTAGGCCTGTTTCAAAGCCACCAACCTCAACCTCAGGAGTAAGCATAGGGCCCTGAACACTGGGTGATTTCCTATGGCCCTTCCGAGGGTGCTGTGACGACTCCGGCTGGCCGGGGGTCTCGTTCGTGCCACGGACTGGCCAACAATGCTCTTAAGCAGCAGCTAGCAGATCGTAGAGAGTAATATTTCTCACCAGTATCAGCAGGTTATGAGGACACTACACGTGAAGTTCCAGAGTGGTGGCTGCGACTCCGACGAAAGGTGGGTGGTCCGGCGGCTAGAGAGCGCGAGTCGTTCTCATCACCACGAGAGATAGAGGCAAATCTGCGCCATTTATTGCTTCTTAGTGTCTAACCCGCTTCTAGAGCAACCCGCCTTCTGTGGCCGTTCTGACGTCATCGCACGCTTGTAGAATAAAGCGTATGAGCTGTTCAATATCTTTGGTGAGAAGGTTGTGGAAATGGCTTCTGCGCGTTGCGCTACGGTGCGGTTTACAGGAGAAACCAAAACAGGCTGAAGTCAGCAATCCCTGTAACTTTCTCGTGTCGTCCTCCCCGTTGCCAGAATCCACTAAACCCTGCTTTATGTTACCGAGGTCAATCCATGGAAGGGGCATGGGGGCAGGAGATGGTGCCGGTGTCTTTGCACTCGCTCTCGCGTAAATCAAAATGGGGAGGCTGGGGTCAAGCGGAGACCTCGATCTCGGCAAGAGTGATTCCCACCAAGAGTCAAGTACCTCTCACCAGAGAAAGGCCTTTGTCTTGACCACCTTAATCTTCTATTCCGGAAAGCCATATCCTCATATGAGTACAATCACACTTGTTATGACCCTCGACCCATTCCAGTTCCGCTCACCTTAGGAAATCAAGAACGATTTCAGACGTGATGCAAGCAGTAGGATCGTTGCTGAAAGTAGCCATCCTGGGAGTTCTGCCGTTTTGGTTGAGATCCGAGCTCATTTTGATATTACACAATCACTAGAATATAGGTAGATGTCATGGCCAGGGTTGTTGGTTTCGGCCTGCTTCGTGCAACCGTTGAGTTCCCATCCACTCGACACTGCCGTTCCGACACGAGTGAAATTTTACACACATGATCTAGGTATAATTTAAATTCATTCTCCCAAAGGCTACGAAAGAGTCGCAAAACCTATCCGATACTGAATTTCCATGAAACCCCTATCTCCCTGCCTCTCATATAGACGACAAATACACCACACCGAGCACCATTTATTGTTATACGGCACTAGAAGCCGATTAAAGGAATCTCTGTTATGATTGATAGCATCGAGCTCATCTCTAGTCTCGGCCCGAATTCCTCGATCTCGAGAGACGAAGTGAAGAGAACGCCCAGAGCCCTACCACTATGAGTGAATTCTTCTCAGCGCCTGGCTCATTTATTCGACATTTTCTAAAAGTCTGTGAGCTATGCAGATCCGCCTGGCTTCGCCGAGCCATGCCTCAGCTCTAGAGCTCTCCCCACGAGACTTGTAGACCTCGATTAAGCCCATAATCGCTTCAACTACACCACTTTGTGATTCAATATGGGCGTAGACATTTTTAGCCTTTATATACGAGGCTTGTGCTTTATGATACTCCTCCCGATAAGAATACACGTTTCCCAACCCGAGAAGGCCATGAGCTACGAGGCCTTCAAGGTTTAAATGCTCGCCTATCTTCCAAACTTCGAGATACATCTCTTTGGCTTCAGCGTCTTGGTTTCGGGAGAGGTATATCTCTCCCAATCGTAGGGCGGAACAGGCGCCTTCGGACTCGTTTCCGAGAGACGCCCAGATTCCTCTGGCTTGCATGTAAGACGCTTCGGCGGCAACGTAGTCATGCCGAGACCGATATATTTCTCCCAGATTCCAAGCAGTATCGGCAACGCGTTTCTCTCCCGGACTTTCACAGATCTCGTTTTCGCAGATGTCCTTCCCTTTGGTGTAACACGCTTCCGCCTCAGAGTCCTCGCCCCGTTCGTGGTAGAAATCTCCCAAAATGAAACTCGTCCAAGCGACTTCTCCTCGATGCCCAAGACGTTCGAAAATCTCCTCAGCTTCCTTTAACGATTTTTGCGCCTCGAAGTACTGCTTTTGAGCGAAATAGGTAAGTCCCAAGAACAAGGCTGAATGCGCGACCTTCCATTCCTGTTTAAGAGCAACGTAGATTTCCTTGGCCTTGCGTTGAGTTTCCTCGGCTTTGTCAGACTTGTCCCAATCTCGATATAGTTGTGCCAATAAGTCAAAAGACTTGGCAAGCTTTTTCTTGTTTCCAAGCTGAGCGTAGATTTCGTTGGCTTCGACAAAAGATACCTCTCCTTTAGAGTACTCGTCGCGAGAGAGGTAGACGTTCCCCAAGCCCAGGGCAGCGTCGGCAAGATTTATCTTTGCTCCAAGCTGCGCGAACATGGATTTGGCTTCCGCAAATGATACTTCTGCTTCGCCATGCTTGTTCAAGGAGAGATAAACCTCTCCTAAATCGAGAGTCGCATTAGCGGCTTTGTCTTTAGCACCAAGACGGGTATAAATGCTTTTGGCCTCCCGACAGGCACTCTCGGCACTAATGTGGTCGTTCTGAAAGGAGTAGATACTTCCGAGCTGCCTAAGCGCGCTAGCGACCCCTCGTTCGTGTTTGAGACGGGTGAAATCCTCCTTCGCTTTGACGAACGCTTCCTCCCCTTCAGAAAGCCTTTCCTCAAGGCAATAAACGAGTCCGAGACCAAGGCTCGAGTTAGCCGCACGTACTTCGTCTCCAATACGCACAGAAATTTGTCGAGACTCTGCATACGATGCTTCGGCTTCCGCGAGTTCGTCTTGAGCGAGATAAGCATCTGCCAGCTTGTGCAATATATCAGAGACTTCCTTCTCGGCTCCGATATTGGCGAGTATGTTTTTGGCCTCTTTATAGAGCTCTATCGCTTTTAAATGGTCATTCCGATCATAAAACACATCTCCCAAGCCGCAAATAGCGTCTGCGAGGTAATAGTCCATACCACATCGTGCGGATATTGCTTTGGCTTCTTCATAAAACGCTTCTGCTATCGAATATTCGTCTTTCTTCCGATGAGTCTCTCCCAAATAGAAAAGTGCCTTAACGACTCCAATTTCGTCTCCGAGACCGGTGTAAATTTCTTTGGCCAGGTTTATCGCCGTCTGTGCTTTGGAATATTGACCTGCTCTGTAAAGCACGACCGCCTCTCCCATCGTTGCATTTGCAAGCTCCGCCTCGTCTCCCTCTGACATCGCGGTCATCGCTGCCCTCCCAAAATGCTCTTTTGCTTTCTCGTACTGATGATTGTTGAGGAGGGTATAGCCTAGCGAACGAAGAACCTCCGGGGAATAGCTGTCAATCTCGGTGGCATATCTTCTGGTCGGATATCTTCTGGTCGGAACGACTGTGTTCTGCATCCAAACATCAACAATGGTAGCTGTAGAGCTCTTTCTATAGCTTACATACCATTGACCGAAGACTGTACTCGAAGTCTTTCGCGATTGGCCTATCATTTGGCTTCATCGCCCAGCTACGGGTCATCATGGTGCATAGAACCCGCACTTGAGAAATCTGCTGGCTGTCTGCGAGCGCCGGCAGATGTCCCTGCACCACGCGGGCGATAACAACTTCCTCTCTACTAGTATCTTTAAATGGAACCTCCCCCGTCATAACCTGCCGTCCACACAAAACTTGAGCCACGATATACTGAATCCTTACCACCCTGCGTACGTACCTCCCAGCAGATCCAAGCAAGAGCCCAAATGTCGCTACCTAAGCCAAATCCTTCATCTTTGAATATCTCCGGAGCAGCCCATCGATAAGTGTAGCCTGGACCTGTGAGTGTCATACTCGTCTCGCAGTCGTCAACTTTAACCTGTAGTACCTCATGCTTTTGAGCTGGGCTTGCGGTCTGCTCAACTTGAAAGGATGAGCCGCCCGTGTGGCCCTCCGTTTCTCGTAAATAGGGTTCGACTTTGCGAGCGGACCCGAAGTCGGTAATCATTGCCCAATTTTCCGAGTTGATCAACACGTTGAGCTAGATTAGGCAAAAGTTGCATGAGTCTTAGTTCGCATGGCGGGCTCGCAGCCTCACCGATTTCAGGTCCCCATGGCAGATAGGCGGATCCCTGGAGTGAAGATACTCAACACCACTTGCAACGTCACGAATCTAAAACATGAACCTGTCATAGATGCCTCCCTCTCCCCGTAGGACAAAAAGCGCACCAGTGAGAGACGTTCGGGTATAGTCCACTCTTGCAAGTGAATGAACTCGTTCAGATTCCCGTTGTCCGCCCAACGGAGAAGAATCCAGGCGACCCCTTCTTCGACATTCTCAACGAAACCAATGAACCTAACGATATTTTCATCACGCAGCTCGCTCAGTATACTGAGCTCGTTGGCGAAAGCCTGAAATTTAGGAATCAATGAAGGGCATAAACCGAGGTCAGAATGAAGGACACCCACGGCAACTTGATGACCACGTCTGTCAACGTCAGCGTCCAATTTGAACATCTTTACCGCAATGCTCTCGGATGTGTCCGAGTCCCCATTTTCAGAGTCATCGAAATCGAGTCCAGGAGCTGTGGCTTTCAAGATGCAGGCACTTGCACCTTCTGGTTTATTGCTCCCAATCGAAAACACGAGGGCGGATTCATCCATTCGCCATATCCACGATGCTTCGAGGACCGCTCTCTGACCAAGGTATCGAGTGAGCACGCCTTCTTATTGGAGTGATCTATATATGTTTTAGCTTACCCAACATATCTTGGTTCGCTTAGTGTCTCTATCGCTCCGTTCCGTCGTGTCTCTATCGCTCCGTTCCGTCGTGTCAACGGGGTCTGAGGAAGCTTTGCGCTTTCCTGACGGGTTCGATGTTCCAGAGCTCGGCTCCGACATACGATACCACTGATGGGGGGAGACAGTAGAGCGTGAGCTTTGTTGTCTCTGGCCGGAATAACGAGGGGACAGGGATGGTTCAAAGAAGAGGGAGAGAGGACGGGAAGGATGCTACGGTGACCTGAGACCCCCCATTTTATACCGAGCTGCACCCCTCTCCGAGAGTGAGACAATCTGGACAGCGTCAAGCCACCCAAAAGACATCTCGTGCAAATCATGTACAAGTCGCGCGACGCAGAGTTTCTCCTCACTTGGAAACATGACCCTGATCTCAGTTTCCGAAATAAGAGTGAATAATCTTAGACTCGATCCAGAAGACCCGCCAGTGGACGAATCTTCGCAAGAAAGTGGTAATTCCCGACTTTTGGGGCGCCCGTATGGACGATTCCCAGTGCGTTAGCCTAGCACACCTGTCCTTGGGCCTTGACGGCAAGATCTGCTCTTCTCACGACTGCTGTGCTCGTAGACGAGCCTGAGTGCTACATGTGACGCCGGGGTCATGGCGTTGGACAAAGGGAATCGGCTGTGTGCGCGTAGCAGGTGACCACTTATCAACTTCGTGCAAGGGGGATAGGAGGCTCCCAAAGCCTCAAACGATGAGGAAAGCTCCTCAGTCAATACGCTCAAACTGGTCCTGAATCCGCGCTTGAAAATATGGTGCCAGATGTTTCGGCCAAATGCGCATCGGAGAGGTTCGATATTGAGGAGGTTATGCCCGAGTCTGCGGCCTCGAACGAGGAACTTTGTGAAATTCTAGTCATCAGACACCTAATACAAATGTGGTTCAGGCTTCGGCGACGCAAAAAGGGAACGGAAGTGCAAGGCTATGCGGGGATCACGGGTCGCTCGGAGGCTTCCGCGCGTCAGCCTTCCTGAAGTTTGCCATTCATTCGCTGCCAAAGTCTTGGCAATCATTGTAGATCCGAGTGCATAGCATTTTTATGTTCGTGATCTGGTTTAGCCACCTGATCTTCCCTCCAACTTGTCAAGCGGCGTCAGCTGCGCATGTTCCAGCAGAACGGCGAGAACCTCTCCACAGCTAGGTTGCGCAACACAAGTTCCATCTTGTCCGGCGCTTCTTATTCACGCCGCTTGCGCACCAAGCTTGAGCGAATCATCACCCTCACAAGTCATCCGACTCCAGCGCACAACGCCGCCAACGCTCTCATTCGAAACGCGCGTATTAAGCGACAGTCAGTTCGAACCGTGGGCGGTGATTGTCACGCGTTATCGAGTGAAGCTGTGCATGTGTATACGCGTTGGCAGAGCTCGGTAACGAAGTTGGCGGATGCGGTGGAGCAATGACAAGCGTGGGTTCAAGTTCCGGGTTCGACTCTGACCACGGTCCGCGAGTATTGGCGGACAGTTTGTGTACCAAGAGAAAGACGTGCGTGGAGAACGTTTTGACAGAGGACCGGCTTTTTCGGATGTCCCGATTCGGGGATGTTTGCCGAAAACGGTTTTGCCAACCGCTGAGTTAGCACGCCTTGTCCTGACCGAACGCAGGCCCGCTGACAGGAACCGCTCTTTGTAGGAACTGCAACGGGGATCAAAAGCAACGTGCAAGTCAAAGAAGCTTTTCAATGGTCGGTGAGCCGAAACTCTGGAGGTCGGGGGCGCGACACTTGGACACAACCAGTATTTCCGGCAATGGGGGATGAAAACCGCGCGTCCCCGGAGCGTCAGTCGGGTTCGTGAAAGGATTCTCCAAGGCTCACTCAGTCGACACTTGAGCAGCTGCTCCGAGCGTGTTTCAGAATGGGCGAGAGGGGAAAGCACTTAAGGGTTGTGATAACCTTTAGTGGTGCGCTTTGCCCGCCGAACTCGCGAACAGGTGCACACCGCCTCCTTTCTACTTCGTCATGATTTTACAGAACAAAAGGACGGCTCCTGACCTCCAAGTCGTAGTAGCATTGTAGAGCAAACTGCTATTCAGTATTACACCACTGATTACTAGCGGACAGGTCAAAGATCTAAAACCTCAATGACAGGTTAATCCGCGCCTGATTATTACGCACCACCCATCGTCTGCCGTTCAAACATGGTTTCTTCATCCGGGAACCTAGCCCAGCCTTTCCTAAACTTCATTCTCGGATGCTCATTCGGTACTCCTCTTTGATCAAATCCGCCGCCTTCTCCGCAATCCCGATCGTTGGTCCCGCGGTATGCCCGCTCACGATCTTCGGCTGAACACTCGCGTCGACGATTCTTAACCCTTGAACGCCATATACCCGCAAGCGAGTATCAACCACACCTCCATCTTCCAAGGGCGCCATACGTGCGGAGCAGCTCGGGTGGTACCTGGGGGAGAGGGGCCCAGAGTAAACGTGTGACATCAATCAGCAAACGGCACACGTGAAGGAAACACGAACGACGTACAATGTTTCAGCTCGGCTCCTAATAACATCTTCGATTTCTGCGTTCGATTTTGTTCCAAGGGCGTGGTCTAGGAGCGGATGTTGGACGATTTGGTCCAACGTGGACTTGAGCGGTTCTGTCGTGGAAAGTTCATGTGCGAGCTTGACGCCGCGGACGAGGATCTCGATATCATGTTTCGTAGAAAGGTAACTGTGTTAGAACGGAAGATACGTATCATTAGGGTAAAGGAGAGAACCAGAGTGGAGCAACGCACCCAGGGTCGATGAGAGGTTTGTCCCATGGGTCGGCGGACTTGAGCGTGACTGTTCCTTTACTTGTTGGCCTTAACAAAACCGCCGAGATCGTCATAGCTTCGGGTACATCGAACATCTTGTGCCCGTGATCCTATTGATTCGTTCAGCCTTGCCCTTTCAACGAAGCCAAAATGTAACGTCGAAAACTCACCCTCCAGGCCAGAGGCGACACCATCATCTCCACGTCCGGCGCTCCCTCCCCGCTCGTCGAATCCTCCACATCGTCACCCTCGCTCCCGTCCCCCGCACCACCGTACCTCCGCCCAAGCTCCCCATCACCAAGCCTCACAAACGCCATGCACTCCTGCGTGTGCGTCGTCAACGGGCCCGTCCCGCTGATCATGTACTGCGCCAAAGCGCGCGCCATGGACAGCTGCTGCCACGCGTTTTTCGGCCTCAAGAACCGGCCCGTGTGGTAGCCTGGTCGAGTCGGGAAGCTCGAGTTGAAGACGATGTGGTCGACGAGGTGGTGGCCTACGCCTGGCAAGTGGTGGACAAGCGGTATGGAGTGCTTCGAGAGCTCGGCTTGGGGTCCGATGCCTGAGAGGAGTAGGATTTGAGGGGTGTTGACCGCTCCGGCGCTGTGCAAGAACGCGGCGTAGAGTCGAGAGTTAATACGGAATAGCGTTCCGGGGGCTAGGAAGAGGCGACTTACGAAAGGATCACTTCTTTCTGGGCACCAACGAAATACACCGGTCCATCTCTGTTTTCCGCAAACTCGACTCCGATCGCACGTTTGGAGTCGTCAAAACGAATCTTGGTGACTTGAGCACCGCAGACAACTTTCAAATTCGGTCGAGCTAGGACTTCCCGAGTCAGGTATGCAGCTCTACAAACAAGGTCAATTGCGTTTGATTAGCGTTTTCGTATTGACCGTGAGGACACCGTTTTGGGAACGCACTCTGTCGAAACTCGGCGGCCTTGTGGGTCGATGTAAGTTGGTGTCCGGGTAACACCCATAGTTCCTAGGAAAATATTGAGCTCAATCATCATCAGCGCCCATACGGTGTGGTGCGTCATACCTTTGGACGTGTTCACATCCGCGACGTGCGGAATCCCAACAGCTTCGCAGCTCGATATGAACCCTTTTCCGATGTCGGTAAAGAATCCAAAGTATCCGGTCTAAGGTAGTCGGCAAATGGGCAAAGGCACGGGAGCGGAAGGGCATGAGGCGGGGAAGGAGAAGCGTACCTTGACAGGACCAGTTTTTCCCCTCTCCTCGGTTGGACAAGGGACTTCTGGGTGAGGAACAAATGTCTCAAATCTTTGCAAGTACCTATAAGACTGACGTTAGGGGATGCTCGATTGTTCTGGACCATGGAACTTACTGCTTGAACCCTTTGTAGGCCCAGCCTTCCGCGCCCTCTACGCCCTTTTGGAGTTGCGCCCACTCGTCGTAGTCCTCCGGCGCTCCCAGGTGAAACATCATTGCGTTCCCGCTTGAACATCCTCCCAGCATCTTTGTCCTGGTCCATGGTAGTTCGCGATCGTGGCATCCTTCCTGTGGGACGGTCCAATACGACCAATCGTGTTGGGTACGTTGAAGTCGCGAGAAGGCTGCAGGGATGCGGGCGGCTGGTTGTCCTCTGCCACTGGAGAGTTTAAAAGTCTTGTGAGCACAAATAAGTGCTGGGTGATAGGCCGACAACGCTGACCTATTTCCAGCCTCGATGACCAACACCTTGAAGTCATTCCGTTCTGTCAACCGATTGGCCAAGACCATGGCAGCTGTTCCACCTCCAACGATGACGAAGTCGAGCTCGTCGTCATCTTTGCCAGCCGATCCGTCGTTATCGTCGTCCACAGGTTGTCCGATTTCGTTTGCGCTGAAAAATGTCTTGGTTGTGTTGGATGACGATTTGCTGGAAAGCGCGTATGCAGCAGCGCCGACAGCGACTGCTGCTGCCCCGATTGCTAGAGCTGTATTAGCTTTGGTGGACATTTTGGAACGGCGCATAGGTATGTGTGTGGGGAGAGTTGGGAGTTGGGGAAAGGACAACAAGTACTCGATTGTTGGCATGTGACCCGGAAATGCCGATAACCGGAGGCTTACCCCGGCCCCCGGGTTCCTGGAGCCAAAAGGCTGACATAACATGCCCCTCTTCTCTCCTTCGCAGATCTTTTAATTGACGTCGGTGTGCCGAGACGTTCTATTTACGGACACCACCGAGGGCAAAGGGGGAGCGCCTTCACTAGCCTTCCGCGGTCACTAAGTGGGTTCAACCTTGCAAGAGCATTGAAGCGTGCCTTGCTCCACTCGTACTTCTTATATCGTCCATGAGATGCAGGGTCGGTCCGGATGTGAGAAGGTCCTTGTTGGATGAAGGATCGCTAGGTGGATACCATCCCACGATTGCGATTACTGTACGTTGAATCCAGAGAGTGGAGTGAACGGATGTTCTGGACGCATGAAGGGGTGCTGGGAGAAGAGAAATGGGTGGGGACGTATCATGTTCGGTTCATGTAGGAGGTTGGGCTGTCAAAAAGGCACCGGATGCTGACGTAAACAGGTTTACCCTCTCTCCCGTCTTCCCACACAGCGGCGCGTAGCCTGCACCACTTCCCCCACGCTCGGCGCCTGGCTAAGCCTGATTGATATTTCACTTAATTTTGTTAGATCGCACTGCGCCGGGGCGAATAGTTACCAAAGTCCCTCGACACACACCGAAACCCTGAGCGGGACAGTATCGCAATTCGTCGATGATAGAATGTACCGGGACGACAGAAAATGATATACAGCATGAACGTCTTGGACGGAAAATTGGCTCTAGACATCTTGTGCAGCTTCGGACGGGCTAGCGACCAATGTAAATGTGCCTGCGGGGTTACACAAACTCAAGCAACGGGCATCGAAAACCGTAAAAACAACATGAAGGAAACGAATGCAAAGATCAGTCAACCTCAAGACGAGAACGCAAACCTAAGTTACATCTTCTGTGTGTATGAGGGAGGGTGGGGATCCATGATAGCATAGAGTCATTGCAACGAAGACACCAAAGGCTACTATCCTACAACCTGAGGTAGATACCACAATGGAGTCTTTTCGCCTTGGTTATTCACCATGACTACATGTATACCTTCACCCCAAGGTCTGGTGAATGTTCCTCGTGTAGTCGAATGCTGATTAAACAAAAGACGAACCTCCGTCAGCCTCGGACCAACCTTTGCAACCTGCTCCAAGGCTCCAAGGCGGATGTATATTTCCTGGGAATGGACGTAAGATGCATCCGCCTCGAAAAGTCGGTCCTGCAATAGATAGATATCTCCCAAAATACAGCATACTTTTGCAACATCCATTTTGGCTCCGAGGCTGGTGTAGATCTTCTTGGCTTCGGTATAATATGCTTCCGCCTGGAAGTATCCACCCTGCAGCCAACTTGTCTTCCCGAGCCGATAACACGCACTTGCCATGTCTTCTTCAGCTCCAAGGTTGGCGCAGATTTTCTTGACCCTGATGTGCGCGTCCTGCAGGCGGTAGATATCTCCCACATTACAGCCCACTTTTGCAGCCTCCTCCTCCGCCCCGAGCCGGGTATAGATCTCCTGGGCTTTGGTATACGACACCTCTGCCTTGAAATATTCACCCTGGAGGCGGTAGACTCGTCCAAGTTCACAACATGCGACCGCAATCTCCTTTTCAGCTCCAAGATTGGCATAAACTTCCTTGGCCTTTGTGTACGATGCCTCTGCTTTTGAATATTGGCCCCGCAAGCGATGCATATGTCCTAGCTTACACCCTGCTTGTGCGGCATTCCGTGCGGCTCCATGCTGGGCATAAAGCTCCTGGGCTTCTTTGTACAGTGCTGCTGCATTTGCATACTCGCACTGCAGACGATACACCTCTCCCAGGTCCCAGGCAGCACACGCAGCCTC
Organism: Tulasnella sp. 408; assembly: GCA_019633405.1. Taxonomy (NCBI): domain Eukaryota; kingdom Fungi; phylum Basidiomycota; class Agaricomycetes; order Cantharellales; family Tulasnellaceae; genus Tulasnella; species Tulasnella sp. 408. Next base: position 24,341 of record WSTX01007962.1, on the reverse strand, counting down.
GTTTGCCTGAAGACAGGTGTAGAGATCCTTAGCTTCAATGTACGATGCTTCTGCCTTAAAATACTTGTCCTGCAAGCGATAGACCTCTCCTAGCACTCTGGCGGCATTCGCGGCCTTTTTCTCCGCTCCAAGACGGGTGTAGAGACTTTTAGCCTCTAGGTATGGTGCTTCAGCATTTGAATACTCGTTCAGCAAGCGATAGATCTCTCCGAGCTCCCACGCAGCATTTGCAACCCCGCTTTCTGCTCCAAGACGGGCGTAGATCTCCTTGGCTTCAATGTAAGACGCTTTCGCACTGGAATACTGATGCTGCAAGGATTGAATGACTCCCACCCCCAACAGTGCATCCGCGATACCCTTTTGGGCTCCCAGACGGGCCCAGGTGTTCTTGGCTTCGGCGTACGATACCGTTGCCTTAGAATAGTCGCCCTGCACACGATACATCTCTGCCAGCTCCCAGGCGGTGTTTGCAACCCCATTTTCCTCTCCAAGACGGGAGTAGCTCTCCTTGGCTTCCGTGTAGTATGTTTCTGCCTCGAAGTATTGGCGCTGGAGAAGGTACACCTTACCCAGCGCCGACGCAGCATGTGCAACACTTTTCTCGGCTCCAATCCGAACGTAGATATCCTTCGCCTCAGCGTACGACGCTTTCGCCTTGAAGAGCTTGCCCTGGAGGCGGTAGACCTGCCCTAGCCCCCAAATTGCATCCGCGACACCCTTTTGGACTCCGAGACGTACGCAAATGTCCCTGACCTCGATGTATAATAGTTCCGCCCTTGGATACTCCTTTCTCATGCGATAGATCTGAGCCAGGCCAAAAATTGCGCCCGTCGTCTGCTTTTCAGTCCCACAACGCGTGTAGATTTCTTTGGCCCTGGTGTACGATGCTTCCGCCAGACAGTACTGCTCCGTCGCGCCGTAGACGGTTCCCTTTCCCATCATTGCATCTGCGACAGCCACCTCTTCCTGGGCTGACTGAGCGGCCTCTAGCGCTCTCTCGAAAAACAATCCTGCCTTATCCATCTCCAGATTCTCAAAGCAGGTATAGCCTAGTGCACATAGCACGCTTGCGGAATAGCTTTTGCATGCAATGAGATTCCTTCTAGTTGGCACGATTCGACCCTATATATAAAGATTAACGACGATACCGGAGAATGTCCAAGTTCGAACGATCATACCATCCAAACAATGGTCTTCTGACACTCCCTCGCAGACGGCCTGTTAGTAGGGTCCATCGACCAACAACGGGTCATAATAGCGCACAACGCTCGCATTTGGCCAATATGCTCGTTGGTCGTGACCGAAGGCAGGTCGCCCTTCGTCACGCTGAGAACAACAAGGGTTTCTCGGTATATATCCTCGAATGGAAGCTTCCCCGTCATAACCTACCATAGTCCTATAGTGAGTCGCAATGAGCAGGCCGGATATTCATCTCTCTTACCTCCCAGCAGATCCAAGCAACTGCCCATATATCGCTCGCCAATGTACAAGACTCCTCATTTAACAGCTCGGGAGCAGCCCACCGAAGGGTGTAAGCTGGACCTGTGAGTGTTATAAACGTTCCGCATTCTCCAACGGTGACGACGGAAGATTCTTGGTTACCGATCAGACTCGCCGCAGGTTCAGCTAGCGAAGATGGCCCAGCCAGCCTGGCTTCCTTTTCCCCTTTTTGGTGCGATTGTAGTTTGCGAGCCGATCCAAAATCCGTAATTACTGCTCGATTCTGATATGTAACCAGGATGTTGAGCTAGAAGTGACAGGAAAAGTCGGCGGGGTCCACGTTCGGGAGAGCAGTTTAGCCGTGCTTACCGACTTCAGATCCCCATGGCATACCGGCGGATCTCTGGAGTGGAGGTATTCCACACCGCATACCACGTCGTATATCTACAATGTAGCTCCTTAGAGCTTGTTCTTTCGTGCAATAGAATCGGCATACCAGGGAGAGGCGTTCGGGTATCGCCCAATCTTGGGAATGAACGAACTCCCTCAGATTCCCATTGTCTTCCCAGCGGAGAAGAATCCAAGCAATCCCCTCCTTGGCATTCTCGATGAAACCTATCAGCTCGACGATATTGTCGTGCTTGAGCTCGCTTAACAAATTGAGCTCGTTGGCGAAAGACTGCATACACACGAGTCAGTGGAGGGGATAGGTTTGAGGACGGGCTCGAATACACTAACTACGACTTGGGCACGCCTTTCGACGTTGCCGCTGAACCTGAAACTTTTGACCGCGACCGTCTTCACGGGTCCCGAGCACAGATCATCTAGTTGACCCGAAGCTGTGGCCTTGGCGATGTCCGCGCTTCCACCTCCCTTCCGGTCATTGTCGTTGGCGAACACGAGATCCTCTGCATGCATTCGCCATTTAGACAGCGCTCCCACAACCGCACGCTATCGAGACTTTCAGGTGAGTACGCTCCTGGGTCAACGTGACTCGGTGCCTTTTAACGTACCAAAGATAACTTGAGTCGCCTGGGCTCCCGTGACAGGTCCTCTTTCTCGACATTCTCCGGAGATAATTTCCGCTTACTCGCCCCGTTTGTTATTCGTGAAGTCGACTCTAACATAGAGTTCAGAGTCCAGATTGATAAATGAGTAAGATCAAGTCAATGTGGCTGTATCCAGTGCTGTACGGTGTGACGACGATGGCTCTTGGAGAGGGTCTCCGCGCGTTCGACCGAGGGGTAGGGCGCGTGGGTTGATTGGAGATCAATAGAAACTGGACGATATATCCCCTTTTTCCCCGATGACTTCGGGACTTGCACGCGGTGAGCGGCCACAAAGCACCGCCGTCCGTTACGTTTACCAGCAAATTTGCCGCTGCGGATCCGTCCAAAACTTCTGCGCAGATATCATGTAAATTTCACAAGTCGAGATATGAGCTCATTATAAGATTGTTAGAATATCCAGAAGGTGGTCGTGAGGTGCTTTAGCCAATCAGTGATGCATTGCTGTCAGGTGGGTGGCCGAAAAAGGATGTACCCGATCTTGGCGGGACCGAATTACGTCTTTAATTTGATTCCCGGAGCAAGGCCCGAAGGTCAGCGTGTCTTGGAAAGTTGAGAGCTGGCTATTTACTTCACGAGCTCCGACGAGGATCTCGATTTCGTGTCAGGAAGGAAGTGAGTGGTTCGGGTAAATGGCCCGTTTCAGTGTCGAGAAGGGAGAACGATTAAGCAATCGACAGACTTACCAAGGGTCGATGATAGGTCTCTAACATGACTCAGACCCGAGAGTTGCAGTTCCTTTGTGTTTTGGTCGTTGCACCGCCGAGGTGATGGCCATCGCTTCGAGAACGTTAAAACGTTTTTCACGTCATGATCTTGTGCATCAAATACCTCATTTCATCCAAACAGTATCCAGAGCTATTTCAACGACCAAATTTCCAAGCCAAAGGCGCGCACCATCAGTCTCTCACTGGGCGTTTCGCTAGGCGGTGACCTCCTCTCGGCCTCCCTTCCCTCCCAGAAACTTCACCATAATCTCTTCCATCACCGCTTCTGAGGAGCAGGATAGACTACCGTACGTGATTCGTCATCCGCCGCACACCGTTGATCAAATATAGCGATGTCGGTAAGTGCACCCTCGAGTTTGTTGCTGTCAAATAAATGCTCCCAGAAATAACCTGGTGGACCTGGGAGGGAGCGTTGAAGATGTGATCCACGATGTTTTGACCTACGCGTAGAAGGGGTGAATGACCGGTAGGATGTGATTTCAGGGTTCGGATTCGGGTCCACATTAGCTCGCGCTCTTCCCTTCGGGAGGACGGCTCCATACGTCCAACCATGTTTAGTGTACTGGAGCTGTTTAATATATTAATAAGGAGGTTACTATTACAAAGTAATGACGATGGTGGTCAATGACACTACAGAGATACACTGGACGCCCCTAATGTCTGGATGTGATTGCTCTTGGCAAGGGCTGCCAGTGCCTTGGAATACTTTCCCTGGAAGAAATAGGTCTCTACCAGCCCCCAAACTGCATCTCCAGCACTATGCTCGGTCCCTAAACGGGTATAGATCCCTTGGGCCTCGGCGTACAATGATGCTGCCATGAAATGCGTGCCCTGTAGGCGATAGACCTCTCCCAGATTTAGCCCAGCTTTTGCAACGTCCTCTTCGGCTCCGAGACGGGCGAATATTCTCTTCGCTTCAGTATACGATGCTTCTGCCTCAGAATGCTTTCCCCGCAACCGATAGACTCGCCCTAGGCCCATAATTGCGCCTGCAACGCTCTTTTCGGACCCTAAACGGGCGTACACTTCCTTGGCCGCGGTGTATGCTGCTGTTGCCTCGTGGTAATTACCCTGGAAGCAATAGACCTCCCCAAGCCTTAAGTCGACCCCCGCAATATCCTTTTCCATGCCGAGAAGGGCAAAGATCTCCTTGGCTTCCACGTACAGTGCCTCTGCCTTTGAGTACTCGCCGTAGGAGCGGTAGAGCCCTCCTAGCCCCAACCCCGCATGTGCAACATCCCTTCCAGCCCCAGAATCCGGGCAAATATCTCCGGTCGTGGTGTGCGCAGTATCCGCCTTAAGGTACTCTTTCCGTGCCCGATAGACCTCTTCTAACCCCCAAATTGCATCTAATGCACGTTTTTCGACTCCGAGGCGGGCGTAGATCTCGTGGGCTTCAGTGTACGCCGCTTCTGCTTCGGAGTGCTTGCCCTGCAGGCGATAAGCCTCTCCTAGTCCCCAAATTGCGCCTGCTACACTCGTGCCATCCTCCAGGTGGGTGTATATCGCCTTGGCCTCTGTGTACAGTGCTTCCGCCTCGGAGTACTTGCCCTGTAATCGATAGATCTCTCCAAGCCTTAACCCAGTCCCTGCGACACTCCTTTCCTCCCCTAAACGGGTATAGATTTCCTTGGCCTCGCTACACAATGCTTCCGCCTCGGAAAACTTGCTCTTCAAGCCATAGAGTTCTCCGAGCCTTAAACCAGTCCCCGCAACACTTCTTTCGGCCCCCAGACGGGTATAAATCTCCTTGGCCTCGATATACGACGCTTCCGCCTCGGAACGCTGGCCCTGCAAGCGATACACCTCTCCCAGTCCCCAACACGTATATGCGACGTCCTTTTCGGCGCCAAGGCGCGTGTAAACTTCCTTGGCCTCGGTGTATGATTCTTCGGCCTCGGTGTATTTGCCTTGCATGCGGTAAACCTCTCCTAGCCCCCAAACCGCATCTGCGACGTCCTTCTGCATTCCAAGGCGCTCGCAAATATTTTTGACCTGAGTATACGAGAACTCTGCCTCGGCATACTCTTTTCGCATGCGATAAACCTGGGCCAAGCTCCAAATTGCATCCGTGACTTGACGTTCGGCCCCACAAAGCGTGTATATGTCTTTGGCTTTGATGTACCATGACTCTGCTTCGGAGTACCGATGTAGCACGCGATAGACCGTCCCTTGCCCCATCATCGCATTTGCGACCGCCAGGTCATCCCCAGCGGACCGGGCTGCCGTGAACGCTCTCTCGAAATATTCTATTGCTTCTTGGTTCTTTTGGTTTTCAAAGCTAGTGTAGCCTAGCGCACACAGCACTTCTGGAGAATAGTTCGCACAGGTGACGAGATCTCTTCTGGCTGGAACTGTTCGGTCCTGCGTGTACATATTAGACGGTGACAGCAGAAGTCATAGTTCAAACAACCTTACCAGCCAAGCTATGTTTCCCTCGCATTCTCCAGCTGTTGGCCTCTTTTCAGGGTCCATCGACCAGCACCGGGTCATAATAGCGCACAGAGCTCGCAGTTGAGCAATGTCCTCGTTGTTCGCAACTGGTGGGAGGTTGCCTTTGGTTACGCTGAGCATGACGAGAGATTCTTTGTAGATATCATCAAATGGAAGCTTCCCTGTCATAGCCTACCAGACCCCCGGATATGAGTGGGAACAAGTGCGATGGATATTCGTCCAACGTACCTCCCAGCAAATCCAAGCAAATGCCCACATGTCACTAGCCAAACTGAAGGACTCCTCATTCAGCAATTCAGGAGCAGCCCATCGAAGTGTATAAGCTGGACCTGTGAGCGTAATAAAAGTCCCACATTCTTCGATTTGGATCAGAGAGGCACCCTGTTCTCGAGCGGGGCTCGTGGTGGGCTCAGTTGAGGAGGTTGGACCGGTAACGGCGGTATCCCGTTCCCTTTTTGAATGTGGATCAATTTTGCGGGCAGATCCGAAATCCGTTATAACCGCTCGATTCAGACATGTGACGAGGACATTAAGCTACAGTCCACGAATAGATCAAATCAGCCTGGCTCAGAGCGAAAGATTGGACTGCTTACCGACTTCAGATCCCCGTGGCAGATCGGTGGATTTCTGGAGTGAAGATGTCCAATACCGCATGAAACATCATATATCTAGTATCCAGCTCGTAAGACACAATTCATTATGAGACAGAAGAAGCATACCAAGGAGAGGCGTTCAGGTATCACCCAATCTTGCGAGTGAATAAAATCCCTGAGATTCCCGTTGTCCGCCCAACTGAGAAGAATCCAGGCTACCTCTTTCTCGACATCTTCAACAAATCCCATAAACTCAACAATATTCTTGTGTTTGAGCTCGCTTAACAAAATGAGCTCGTTTGCATAAGACTGAAAATGTAGCAATCAGCGAGAAGCATAAGTTCAAGACAAGCTGAAATGGTCTAACCGCAACTTGGGTCCGCCTGTCGACCTCGTCGCCAAACCTGAACATCTTGATCGCAATAGCCTGTGTGGATCCCAAATTTCGACCATCTGGGCCTATGATTTTGAGACTGGGGGCTGTGGCTTTTGCAATGTCGGCAGATCCACCTCTTTTCCGGTCGCCGTCCTCAGCGCACGCAAGAGCGTCTGGATTCATTCGCCAGTTAGACAACGCTTTGACGACCGCTCTCTAAAATCATTGAAAGATAAGTGAATGTAGGAGATATTGCGACTTGGATGCTTTCACTAACCAAACATAATTTGAGTCGTTTGCCTTCTCGAGGAGACTCCTCTTTCCCGTCGATCTCTTCAGGTGGTAATTTTCGCTTCCTCGATTCGGTCAGCAGTCCTGGAGTCGGTTCTGGCATGGTGCGTGGGTAGAAGGAAAAGGATTATTAAGTTGGAGTGGTCGCGTCTCCGGTAAGGTACGGACCAGGGAAGGATGGCTTTGGAGGAGGGGGGAGGGCGTAACGACGCGTGTAAGACGAACGAGTTGGAGGAGCGAACGAGCCCAATATAAATACAAGCAGGTCACAGCATCCACTCCGAGAACGTGTCAGTCTCTTGCTATCCTCTGCTTTGGCCTTCCTTCACGAGAACTAGCAGCCAGTGCACTTTAGAGCACAGTTATGGAGCGTTGTCGGTGAAATTTCCTCCGTCCGAGGATTCCCCGAGGGTACTCCGGACCGTCTCCCAATTTGAGATTTAAGCTACGCGAAGCCAGTACCTTGGGATATCGAGCCCAGAACTACCCAAGCAGGGTTTAGAACGGTAATTATCATACGCCCCAAACCCCCGACAACCGACGGAGAGCCCAAATGCACAGGGCCCCCATCAAGCCTGGATTATGCTCAAAGCACCCGTTTATCCGCTCGGTGTCATTATCCAGAGAACGCTTCGGATGAACGGATTTTTTGCCTCTAGGCCTTTGAGTCACCCAAGGAGCGCGTGCCTTTATCCAATGTTCCATGAGTCTCCCTTGTCCGCCCCGCTTCCATGATATGCCATCTCCGCTATTCGAGTTGCCCTTAAGCTCATCGGTTGCCCGCCCAGGTCGACGATTCTCAATCCTTCAATCCCATACGCTGTAACCAAGCATCAAGCTCACCGCCGTCTTCCGAAGGCACCACACGCGCGGTGCAGCTGGAGTTGGTACCTGCATGACGGAGGTAAATGAAGTGTTTCGGCGAAATGAGCGGCAGGGTCCGGGCTAGCGGTGCGCGATTTTGGCGTAAATGGCTCAAGGGATCTCCACAGCTACTTCCAATCACCTCTTCGATTTCCGCGTTCGATTTTGCTTCCCGCCACGTGGCTTAACTTTTTGGTCGACTATAGACTTGAGACCTTCGGTGTCGGTGAGCTGGTATGCGAGCTTGACGCTTCGAAAGGCGAGGTCGACGTCGTGAGGAAGCTGCGATTCGAACGAAGGCACGCTTCAGTGATTGTCAGGAGAACATGCGAGTGCCGGGAGACTCACCAGGGGTCGATAAGAGGTTTGTCTCGCGGATCGGCGGACTTGAGAGTGGCGGTTTCTCTGCTTGTTGGCAGCAGCACCACAGTAGTGGTGGTCTTTGCTACGGGCAAGTCAAACTTTTTACGACCATGATCCTGTCTACCACAATGCGTCAGTTTGCCTTTTTACCTCACACGCAAGAGCGAGTCGCATTGAAGCCCCACGCACCCTCCAAGCCATACCCGTCACCAGGACCTCCACATCAATCAGGGGCTCCCTTGCCACTCGTCGAAGCCTCCAGCACATCTCCCTCCCCACCCCTCCCCACCATCCACCTTCTTCCCAATCTATCCGCCGCCCACTCTCATAAACGCGATGCACTCCTGTACGTTCGTTGAAATCGGCCTCCGTCCCTTTGACCAAATACCGCGCGATGGCTCCAGCCATGGACAGCTGCTCCCGCGCGCTCTTCGGCGTGAAGTAGCACCTCATGTAATAACTCGGTCAAATTGAAAAGCAAGAGCTTGAAGAAGATGTGGCTCCGCGAGGTTTTGTCCTACTCCTTGAAGGTGCAGGTCGACCGGGATGGAATGTTTGGAAAGTTCGGACGAGGGTCCGATGCCGGAGAAGAGTAAGATATGATCGCTCCGGTGCTGTAAAACGCCAAATTTCAACACAAAACAGGGTGCTTTGGCGAGAAATGGTTTACGAGAGGATAATGCGCCAACGAAATGGACGGGTCCGCCTTTTTATCGGCAAATTCAACCGCTATGGCACGTTCAGCATCGTTGAAACGGATCTTCGTAACCTGAGCATCGCAGACGACTTCGAGGTTCGGTCGAGCCAGGACTTCGGGAGCCAAATATGCACCCTTGCGGCGGACAGGTTTGAGACGTGTCGTTTGGGTGTTCGAATGAGGAGGGAAGAAGCCCTGTAGATCCTCACTCGATTGAGACTTGTCTCCCTGTTGAATGGATATACTTATCCGGTCGAGTAACGCCCATGGTACCTAGGGACGGCTCGGCCAAACCTTATCAAGGCCACGACGGATACGACAATACCCTTCCAGATGCTTACGTCCGGAACGTAGGGACTCACAGGTAAGAATGAAAGGTTTTCATAGGTCGGGGTACGAACAAAAATAGCCTGTCTATGGGGATTGAATGGGTGCCAGAGGGGCTCGGCAGTTGAGAATAGTAAGAAGTACATACCTTAAGTGGGACTCCTCCGCTGCGCAAGCAAGGTGCCGGGTGGTTCCGACGGCGAGCATGGCACCTCCGACTGCTAACGCGGTGTTAATGTTGGTAGGTGTCTACGACATTATATGCGGATGCAGTTGTATCACTCAGGAGTTCTGGCGACATGCTGCGTAGTGACCTCAAGCTCAGGAGATAAACATTTCGGGGCCCTCGAGAATCATGGTTTGTTGGGTTAACTCGGATGGGTGAACCAACAATTTGATTCGGTCTATGCAGTGGACATTGAGCGGAGGTGGCGGCAGCGGCGGCGCACGGGAGAGCTTCATCCGAGGGAGGGTCTTGAGAGATAGTTTGGGAGGGGAATGAATTGTTGGAATTAGATGCCGTCGGCGGATGCTCCGACAATTGATTCCGTGCACAGTGATGACCGAGAGTTGGCGCGGCACCATATATTTTGTTTTAGAGTTATATGTAAACGGGAAGAGAGGAGAGCCAGAAACTTCGAAGTCGTGTCCGGTCATTGGGCGAAACCAGAGGGAATGTTTGTTCGGCGTAAAATGTGGCGTCACAGGGATCTACCCGCGATCCTCCGAGTTCCTGACGTCATCCCGCGTCCTCCCACAGCCTGCCGCACACCCTTGCTTTCGACCACGAAGTCCGCCTTTCCGATAGAGGCACGTCCTCCGCGACCCACTTACGCGCCTATGGACGCTGGCAGGCTTAGGCAGATCGAATAAAAGTCGACACACGAAAGCCGCAGCAGCCCGATGGATTCCAGCTCCATTCACCGAGCCGAAACTTAGAAGAATGACACGCCTTGCTCAGGCGGATACCAATCTGCCAACCCACTCCCCAAGCCAATAATCCTACCCACATCTCGATGACCTCCCCCGCAGATTGTACTCGATCTTATGCAAGTTGGGCGCTCTTAAACGCAGACGGGAACGGTGGATCATACAGAGCGCTTCACCTGTCCTCCTGACGGCTGAGCTTCTCGGCGTCCGAAAGGGCATCCAGGCAGTTGCGAAATTCATTACGGCACCGAGAGCCTTCGCGAACTTGAAATCCAGTGGGGAAGACGTGGCGAGGGGCATTTGAAAGAAGCCGCTGCCTGCCGCGAGGCCCGTCCCAGCTATCGCTGTCGGAGTCCTTTCATAAAACTCTTCTCTATCTCCATTACTATCTCCCTTAAAAAATTAAACAATAGGCTTCCATGTACTACTTGACTTCCCATCTCTCTTCTGATACTCCGCGTGATACGCGCCTCGCGCCTTACAAAACCTCTAGCGTGATCAGCAGGCTATCACGGAGAGTGACCGTGCCCGCATGAGTCCTCTGTTTATCAGTGACTCCGCGATGCTGACCCTTTTTTGCGCTTCAACAACACCCTTGTTTAGGAGACGCTTGTGTTCCTCCTGTCATAAGATTGTTGTCGCTGTTTCTCACCTGATTAGTCCTAACGTGCTGGTCCTTCAATACTAGATTGCCACATATATAACTTCGATTTCATACATCTCAGACCTGACATAGAGTGGTCGTGCGGACATAAGCGTGTTCCCCATCGCTGATTTCGTGATCGACATTAACAACAGAGTAATGGAAACCTTTCTCGATGTCAGCCAAGGAGGTTGGGTTCAGGGTGGCTCTGGAGCATGGAACGTTTCCGATTGATCACATTAGACTTCCATCCCTTTCCATCCTAATAGTCCACCTCATTGACCTCAGTCGCAGGTCCAACTCAATAGTCCATCTTAATCAAATCAGCCGCCTTTTCTGCGATCCCAATCGTCGGTCCAGTCGTATGTCCGCTCACGATCTCCGGCTGCACGCTCGCATCGACGACTCGCAGTCCTTGAACCCCATACACTCGTAACCGAGCGTCAACAACGCCTCCGTCTTCCAAGGGTGCCATACGGGCGGTGCAGCTCGGGTGGTACCTGCATGCGAAAAGTGAGGGATTGTAGCAAGTGCGCGGTTAGCACGGTTCAGGCGACTTGTGCGCGGTTTTGTGTACGTGACTCAAAAAGAACGCACCCAGTCTCGGCGCGACTTCGAATTACGTCTTCAATCTCCGCGTTAGTTTTGCTCCCCAGTGCGTGGTCCAGAAGCGGATGTTTAACGGTTTGGTCGATTATGGACTTGAGCGGTTCAGTGTTGGTGAGTTGGTACGCGAGCTTGACGCTTCGAACGAGGATGTCGACGTCGTGTTTCGTGGTGAGGTAGCTGGTTACAGTAAAGGGCATCATAAAATGATAAGAAGGGAGAGCAATGAGGTGCTGGGAGACTCACCAAGGGTCGATTAGAGGTTTTTCCCATGGATCGGTGGACTTGAGAGTTACCGTTCCCTTGCTTGTTGGTCGCAGCACCGTAGTGGTGATAGTCATTGCTGGAGGCGCGTCGAACTTCTTATGCCCATGATCCTGTTCACCCAACGCGTCAGTTTGTCCCTTTTACCGCAAACGCAAGAGCAAGTCTAATCGGAACACCGCGTACCCTCCAAGTCATCCCCGCCGCCATTATCTCCACATCCGGCGCTCCCTTCCCACTCGTCGAATCCTCCGGCACATCTCCCTCCCCACTATCCACCATCCTCCCAATCTCTCCATCTCCTACCCTAGTAAACGCGATGCACTCCTGCACGTTCGACGCCATCGGCCCCGTCCCTTTGATCAAGTATTGCGCGACAGCCCCAGCCATGGACATATGCTCCCGCACGCTCTTTGGTATCAAGTAGCGCCCCACGTAATATTTCGGTCGAATTGGGAAGCACGAGTTGAACACGATGTGGTCTGCGAGGTTTTGGCCTACGCCTGGGATATGTTGAACGACGGGGATGGAGTGTTTGGCGAGTTCGGATGAGGGGCCGATGCCGGAGAGGAGTAGGATTTGAGGCGTATTGATTGCTCCCGCGCTACCAAAAGTGATTAAGCGTCCATAGTGAATAAGATACAGCGTCCTTGGAACGAGTACGAGGTGACGTACGAGAGGATGACTTCCTTCTTGACGCCAACGAAATAAACGGGTCCACCTTTCTTTTCTGCGAATTCAACTCCGATAGCGCGTTTAGCTTCGTTGAAGCGAATCTTGGTAACCTGAGCACCGCAGACGACTTTGAGGTTCGGTCGAGCTAGGACCTCGGGAGTCAAATATGCCGCTCTGCAACGAACACGTTGGTGACGTCTTGTCAGCGTTTCGGTATGCTTAGTGGAGAAGTCCCTTTGGATCCTCACTCGGTTGAAACTCGTCGCCCGTTTGAATCGATGTAGCTCGGAGTTCGGGTAACGCCAATCGCACCTAGGGAGAAAGCACTAAGTTACATCTTGCCAACGCCGGCTGACTGAGAACGCACATACCCTTGGAGGTGTTTACGTCCGGAACGTACGGGATACCGATGGCCTCACAGGTCGGGATAAACACCCCTCCTAAGTTGGAGTAGGATCCGAAAAATCCGGTCTATTGTGATCGAATGTGCGTTAGTGAGTACCGCGAGTTGGAAGTAAGAAGACCATATGCCATACCTTAACGGGACCGGTCTTGCCCCTCTCCTCCGTCGGGCAAGGGAACTCGGGATGAGGAACGAAAGTTTCAAATTTTTGCAGGTACCTTCGCGACTCTGCTTAGTCTCTTTTCTGTACGTGTCGCGCTGCTGGACTCACTTCTGGAACTCCTTGTAGGCCCAGCCTTCCGCGCCCTCGGCACCTTTCTGGATCTGCGCCCACTCATCATAATCCCGCGAATCACCCATGTTGAACATCAAAGCGTTTCCACTCGAGCACCCTCCGAGGATTTTTGTTCTCGTCCAGGCCAGTTCCCGATTGTGACATCCTTTCTGTGGGACAGTCCAATACGACCAATCGTGCGGGCCGCGTTGGAGGTGGAAGAAGGCCGCTGGAATTTCGGATGCTTGTACGCCTTTGGCGCTGGGAGGTTCGAAAGTCAGTGTTTTAATTATGCGTGTGTGAAGGTTGTATGCGGAGGACCGCTCACCTCTTGCCAGCTTCGATCACAAGTACGGTGACGTCGTTCCGTTCCGTCAACCGATTGGCAAGGACCATGGCGGCCGTACCCCCTCCTACGATAACAAAATCGAATTCATGGTCGCCTTTACTCGAGGATGTCCTGCTTGCGTCGGATTTTCCGCTCAGATCCTCGACGCGGCGGCCAATTTGGCTCGCAGAGTAAAAGGTCTTGGATCCAGAGAGTGCGTATGTGGTGGTTCCGACGGCGATTGCGGCAGCTCCGACTGCTAGGGCTGTGTTAACGCTGATAGACATATACAAGGCGTGACTGGGTATATGAGGAAAATTTTGAGAGAAGTGAGAGCTGCGACTATATATTCAGCTGAAGACATGGGGCCGGCGGCGGTGAAACCACCCCGATCGACGACACATTCTCACTGGACGGATCGAAGGCACTGTTCCTGGAGTTCTTGTCACATAATATAGATGTAGCTGCATCACTCGAGACAGTGACATTAAGCATGCGGAGAAGCGAACTGAGGGGTCGAAGGCGTGGTTTCGGCGGTGAGTGGATCAGCGCCGCTCGGCGGCGATTGAGCATGTGAACTGGCCGAAGGTTTGCGCACAACCCTGTCATGTGAAAAAAGAACCCAGCTGTTGGAACCAGATGTAGTGCTATTCGTTGTAAGACTGCGGACCTTCGTCTCTGTATGGCTGCCAAGCAGAAGGTGTGCCGTGTGATTGGAGTGGGGCGTTCGGCCGGCTTGCAACCACCGCGCGGCACGAAACCACATTCGGGTGTTGCCGGCCCTTCCTCCGTCCCTGCCTCCGACGTCCTCTTCGGAGTGACATACATTAAATTTGGAACAATACAGAGAAGATTAGCATGGCCCCTGCACAAGGATGACACGCTGAATTAGAGTGGACGACCTCCGGGTCGCAATATTTTTTGCAATGTTTTATTCTCGAAAACAGCATTCCTAAAGCATGCCCCTTCCGTCGCTCTGAACCCTTTTTGTCCGTACTTCCTCACGAGACTCTCCGTGTGTAACTTCACTAGAATACATTTATACAATGTTTGACGATGCATAACTTACAAAATAAGTATCGTGACACTCGTAGCGGATATGAAACCCTCTAAGATATCAACACTCCCCGACCACTCTCGTCCGCCAAAAGCACCCTCGCGTTCTTCAGAGCTCAACGTTGCACAAGCGGTTTCCCAAAGCCTTTCGACCGCATGATATCCTTCGAATGGTGCGTCGAGGGAGGGAAGGATGTCCAACGTAACGATCCGATTGTTTCAGTGATCGAGGTCAAAACGCAAGATCAGCAAGAGCGAAGCGTGGCTGAGTCAAGAAATGATTACTGACGGCAAGAATCTATGGATTGTAGCCCATCTGGACGTTCAGAAGTCGATCCACCAATAAATCGATACAAAATGTTTTGGTACGTAGACGGATAAACACCCTCTGCCTAGGCGCCAGTCCCTCCAAGCCGACTCCACCCAGGCAATGATAACGACGGTTCCTCCCAACGCTTACAATAATCCGGAGACCAGCTCTACAAAATGTGCGAATAACTGAGATATCGTGGATACTCACTAATAGGTTGAATAGCTCGGTCCTGAAGGCTCGCGGGACTTTTCTTCAGTCAAAATCGAGGATTCGTTGTCCGAGCTTATCCGGAAGCTCTTCGGGCGCGTCGTCACATCGGTAAAGCTCAAAATTTCCTAAGAAGGGGCGCGGCCGACCTCCACCCTGACTGACAGTGTGAGGCGCGAGAGGGTGGTGAAGAACGGGTGTGAAGGCCCGGGACTCTAACTGGATTATGAGTACCTGGAACGAGGTTTTATTTATTTGGTGATTATCACTCTTATTTGACTGCATAGAAGTACCTGCCTCTCTGAAAGAGCAGAACATGTCACGGCACGTGCTCACTCTGTCAGGGTCTCCAAAGTTCGACTTGCGTGATTTTTGGCGTGTACCTCCACCTTCCTCTCGCACATTCCATCTCTCAGCGCTAGCCTCCTCTTCCTTGTTCCATTAAGAATGAACCCCACGCGGCTCTTCAAATCTCTAACATAAAAGCTTAAATGTAGTAATATCGATATATTATGGACAATCGCGTGACAGCTATCCTCCACCCATGCTCTTCAGCTCAACCATCACGGGTCCGACCGCACCCACTGCGAGGTGCCATTAGCACCCCGATGACTGAGCCCAAAATTACAGCCTCGGTAAAACCCCGCACTGATAAAACGGGTAAAGAACGCTGGTTGGAAGGCTAGGGACATTCGATCTCGCGATTTTCGCGGGGTGGCGGTGTAGCGCCTCCCACCTCCCTCAACGGGTGCACCACAGAGTCCTCAAAACTTCCCTCAAACATCTCTGCCTCTTATAAAAGCGAATTCTTAGGCTTTTCCTTGAGAGTTTTCGGACAGGTCAACATCTCCTCCCCACTATGGCGCCATCCAACGCAGGAAGCAGGAGTCATCCCAGACGAAACCACGATACTCTCATAAAAGTCTCACACCCTCCACCCCTGGAGGGGATAGAAGAAACCGAGACGCGTAAGGAATCAGGCACACGAAAGTCTAAGCGAATTGAACTGCCTGGGGTATGCATCAAGTAACACGTCCTTCTTTGCGTATTTCTTACTGGCCCCTTGCTGTAGCGAGCCCTCGAGCTCTTGGAAGTTTTATCAAGTAAAAGAATATCCATCACCGATTTGGAATTTAGTAAACAGAGCTCCCAAGATGGCGGTACTTTTGCAGATGTCGTGGCAGCTACGCTGATCGTTAGGAGCAGCAGTGGCCAAGGAGGAAGAAGAGTAGCTGTGAAGAAGTTACGTCTAATCAGCGGCATGAATGACAAAAAATTCTTTTGTGTAAGCCTTTTTATTTGATGGTGCTTTCATGGGACTTATAGTCCTTTCCAGGCCTTTGTCAACGAGCTCCGTGTCTTGGCCACGTTATCTCATCCGAATATCGTAGAGATCATTGGGTTTGTGGAGGACATGGAAGGTCGCATCGCTTGGTTGGTTTTCCCGTGGGAGGAAAATGGAAACCTTCGCCAGTTCCTTCGTTCTGGGACATGGGAGCTTCCCGAGCGGGTGTCGCTAGTATGTCGCAGTAGACTTGCTTTCTTTGGGGGTGTGGCTGATCGTAAACCCTTTCAGATCGCCGACGTCACAGCTGGTCTGGAATATCTTCACACTCGCCAGCCTCCCATCCGCCACGGCGATCTGAAATCGGTGCGCCTCGCAGTCAGCTATCTTAAGCACAGCTCCTGATATCCATTATCGCTCAGCTGAACATTCTTGTCAACTCGTCCAACCGTGCTGTCATCACTGACTTTGGCTCGGCCCGTATTATAGAGCTCGGGGCTACTTCGGCATCTAAGACCCCTTCTAGCGGGAACGAAACTGATCAACTCAAACTTACCGTATCCGATGGCAGACTCACGTTGACAGGCCCAGAATGCTCGATTCGGTGGGCGTCACCCGAGTGTCTTAAGGGAAACCCGTTGGATCTGGCGAGCGATATTTGGGCTCTAGGTTGGATTGCTTGGGAGGTGAGGTTGCCGGCTCAACCAAAGGCGAATTAATGGATATAAACCGTCTTCTGGTTCTGCTTTAGGCTATCACGGATTTTTTTCCATTCGAGGAGCTTGACTCAGAAGTCGACGTTATTATGAGGGTGGTAGAAGGCCAGCTCCCAATGATCTATGATGACCATCAACTCTCACAAATCCATAATCTCTGTGGGGTCATGCAAGATTGCTGGAAGTTGGAACCCATGGAGCGAATATCTGCCACGGACTGCAGGAAGGCTATCAACTGGATTGTAAGTCGAGCAACACATTGAAATTGGAGTTGGCCACGCTAATTTGAAACAGCCACGGGCGATCCCGTCGACGAAACATGGCAATCAATCCACAATTTCGTCTGTCCGATTGAAATCGCAGACCGGGGAAATCCATAGATTGCAATGTCGACCCAAAGAGGCGCTAGAGATATTCGAGCAGGAATTCGCAATCGCTCGGTCTACTGGAGATCGAGCCGCCCAGGCAGACCTGCTGCTCCGAATAGCACACACCCACGGAATACAATCAAAGCATTCCGAAGCAGAGGAGGCTTACACCGAGGCGCTGCTAATTTGCAGGACCATGCGTTCCGAGCTGGGTCAAGCCAGCGCGTTGCAAGGGCTTGGAGACGTCTGGAGCGCGCAGTCCAAGTTCATCGAAGCCCAAGCGGCTTACTCCAAAGCGCTGGTCATCTGCAAGACTATCAGGTACGACCTGGGTCAAGCTAATGCATTGAAGAGCCTTGGAGGCATCCGGAGAGAGCAGTCCATGTACATCGAAGCAGAGGCGTCTTTTATCGAAGCGCTGGCCATCTATAAGAGCATTGGGGACGACCTGGGTCGAGTGAACGCGTTGCAAGGGCTTGGCGATGTCCGGAGAGAGCAGTGCAAGCACAACAAAGCAGAGGAGATCTACGCCGAAGCTCTGGCCATTTGCGAGACCATCGGATACGACGTGGGTCGAGCGAACGCGTTGCAGGGGCTTGGAAACATCCATAGAGCACATTCAAAGTACATGGAGGCAGAGGAGTTCTACAGAAAAGCCCTAGGGTTTTGTAAGACCACCGGGTACGACCTGGGTCGAGCGAACGCGTTGGAAGGGCTTGGATCTGTCTGGAGAGACCAGTGCAAGTACATCGAAGCAGAGACCTCTTACGTCGAAGTACTCGCCCTCTGCAAGACTATCGGGAATGACCTGGGTCGAGCGAACGCATTGCTCGGGCTGGGACACGTCCGGAGAGGGCAGTCAATGTACATCGACGCAGAGGCATCCCACACCGAAGCGCTAGACATCTGCAAGACTATCGGGTACGATGTGGGCCAAGCGAACGCATTGGTCGGGCTTGGAGACGTCCGGAGAGAGCAATCCAAGTACATCGAAGCAGAGACGTTTTACGCCGAAGCGCTGGCCATCTGCAAAAGCGTCGGACACGACCCGGGACGAGCGAACGCATTGAAAAGTCTCGGAGACGCTCGGAGAATGCAGTCCAAGTACACCGAAGCAGAAGCGGCCTACATCGAATCGCTGGCCATCTGCGAGGCTATCGGGAGCGAACTCGGTCGAGCGAACGCATTGCAAGGACTTGGAGATGTCCGGAGCGAGCAGTCCAATTACCTCGGAGCAGAGGCGTCATACGCTAAAGCACTGGCCATCTGCAAGAACATCGGGCACGGCCTGGGTCGAGCGAACGCCTTGCAAGGGTTGGGCGACGTCCAGGCTGCTCAGTCCAAGCTCGTCGAGACAGAGGCATTTTACGTCGAAGCGCTGACCATCTGCAAGACGATCGGGTACGACCTGGGTCGAGCAAACGCTTTAAGTGGGCTTGGCGACGTCCGGATCGAGCAGTCCAAGTATATCGAAGCGGAGGAGTCTTACGCTGAAGCCCTGGTCGTCTCGGAGACCATCGGGAACGACCTGGGTAGAGCGAACGCGTTTCTAGGGCTGGGACACGTCCGGAGAGGGCATTTCAATTACATCGAAGCTGAGGCATCTTACGCCAAAGCGCTGGCCATCAACGAGACGATCGGGAACGACCGCGATCAAGCAATTGCATTGCGAAGGCTTGGCGACGTCCAGACAGAGCAATTCAAGTACATCGAAGCAGAGGCGTCGTACGCCAAAGCGCTGACCATCTGTAAGAGGATCAAACACGACCTGGGCCGAGCGAACGCGTTGCAAGGGCTTGGCCAAGTCCGGAGCGAGCAATCCAGATACATCGAAGCAGAGGCGTCCTACGCTGAAGCGCTGGCCATCTACAAGACCATCGGGGCCGACCTGGGTCGAGCGAACGCATTGCTCGGGCTTGGCGAGGTCCGGGGAGCGCAGTCCAAGTACATCGAAGCAGAGGCGTCTTTCACTGAAGCGCTGGCCATCTTCAAGACCATCGGGTACGACGTGGGTCGAGCGAACGCATTGCAAGGGCTTGGCAACGTCCGGGGAGCGCAGTCCAAGTACATCGAAGCAGAGGCGTCTTTCACTGAAGCGCTGGTCATCTACCAGACCATCGGGTCCGACCTGGGTCAAGCGAACGCATTGGAAAGGCTTGGCGAGGTCCGAACAGCGCACTCCAAGTACATCGAAGCAGAGGCGTCTTTCACTGAAGCGCTGGCAATCTACAAGACCATCGGGTACGACCTCGGTCGAGCAGACGCATTCCAGGGGCTTGGCATCGTTCAGAGAGTGCAGTCCAAGTACGGCGAAGCAGAGACGTCATACGCCGAAGCGCTGGCCATCTACAAAAACTTAGAGCAGGACCTGAGCCGAGTGAACTCCTCCCTTTATCTGGCCGAGACTTTGATCTACCAGGCAAGGTATGCGGAGGCAAAGGCATTAGTTGAAGATGCAGCCTCGATATCAGAGCGAATCGACTACGGCTACGGCAGGGACATTTCGGACCAGATCCTGGACAAGATGTCCGAATTCAAGCTGCCGGGTCGCCCAACCGTGACCCATTAGACACCGCTCTATCAGTTTCGACGCGGGCCCAGGATAGCGCTCCATCCGCCCTTCCGGAAACCGAGGAATTCTCAGCTGCTTTGGGCTAGCACTCTCTTGTAGACCCTTTCACGCGATTTCGGTCATGATATTCGTTCCGATTTCTGGATTAATGAGATCCTTCTATCTGAATAGCTATCACCTGTAACTTTTTATGAGTATACTTCATACCTTTTGCTGACTTCCTCGACGTGTTCGCGGTTGCAACGCCAAGGCCTTGAACTGGCCGTCCCATTTCCTTTTCACCTTTTATCCTTTCACCGGCCAATCGCACCTCGAGCCCTCGAACGGGAGGACACCACTATAGCCCTCTTGCTAGCTCCATCATTCAGCACGTTTTGTGTCTCAATTCCCATGCTGTGATGGCGATTTGTTGCGCCGAAAGGTCCCTGAGATCAAAGGACCCTGTTCCATTAGTCGCCGTTTGCAAATAGTCCAAGCGTCCCTCATCCCCATCTCGCCTCTGCCCACCGCCTGAAGCCTCGATGGCCACCAACACTTGCCCAAAGGGTAAAAACGCCCCTCCAGGCGCGTTCGCGAGTTCTCCTTCCCTTCAAAGTATGCAGAGGAAGATCGTCGTCCTGGCGCTCTGCCAGTTCAAGCTCGAACACGCCTTCCAACGCCGAACGCGTCACTTCCAAGATTTGTAACCTCAACCTCAACGGAGCAAACTTTATCCTCCGCCATTCACGGCTTCAGTGACTCGGAGGATAACGGTGGCGCCCAGTATGGATGCCGGCAGCACCAAGAGAACTCCAAGCGCAAGCACCAAGGCGGAGGGAACGGCGAAACCCAAAATATCGGGCACAAACACAGGAGACGCCAGAGCATCGTTCTCTTCTCGGGACTTGCCGACGAACTTGGACTCCCCGTCTAAGACCTACACCGGTAACCGCAAGATCAAAGGGGAATGGCAAAGGGCGGGGAGATATCCAGCAACCTCAACCTCACCAGCAGCAACACCACCAGACACCCACATCACGTCCCGTCATGAAAGCCCCGGGGAAGTGGGACCAACAAAGGGGCTTCCCTAGCGTCTAATTCCAGGAAAGACGCGACTTCTTCGGTCGTTGAAGTGCAGTCGTCCGATAGCGAGACCAGGAACGACAAGTCCAGGATTTCTAGGTTAGAAAGGAGATTGCAGCGTTGAAACGAGTGAACATCCACGCCTGCTTTGCGCGTTACCTGTCGGAACGAACCCAAGGTCACGACACGCGGTACTCTCAGCAACTCGCTTCGCTACAACGGAGCGCGTCCCAAGCCCGACCAGATTTCCAAGCTCATAATAGACCGAATTGAGAAGGTGAGTCTTCGAAACGTCACCACTCACGAGGGACTCTTCATCTTGACACTCCCTTGGGTGTTCTTCGTCACGCTTAGGAAGTCGCCGTTCAGACAGCCGAAATCCAAATGCTCAAGATGAAAAAATAATAAAGACCTGTCCCTTACGTTAGTCTAGCGTTTCTCTCTAACCAAGTATCACCAAGTATAGGCACAATCCAAAATATCCGCCGTCGAGGAAGCACCCAACTCCCAAATATGGGCCTGCGTGATGCACAAGCCGTATGCGTTGAGGACATGCGGACACGTTCTGCTATCCTACCTGCTTGGAAGAGTGTTTCCAGTCCCAGCGGGAGAACGGTGATGAGGGGTAGCTACGACCGCAAGGTGTTATAAGCCATGAAGAATAGAAATTTTCCATTTAATGGATTCTAATTTTCAGACGGGTTCTATCCACATCGTTCTTAATTGTTTTATTCAGCTCACTCGTATGCCCCGCCTGGATAGTCTCCCTTAATCAGGTCAGCCGCCTTTTCCGCAATCGCAATCGTCGGCCCAGTCGTATGCCCGCTCACGATCTCCGGCTGCACGCTCGCGTCGACGACGCGCAGTCCTTGAACGCCGTGCACCCGCAATCTAGCATCAACGACGCCGCCGTCTTCTAACGGGGCCATCCGAGCCGTGCAGCTTGGGTGGTACCTAAATTCCGCAGGTGGAATGAGGTGTTTTGGCAAGCGAGGGGTTAGCGGGCTGTGCGCGTTTATTGGTGGGCTCCGAAAACACGTACCCGGTCTCCGCGCGACTTCGGATTACGTCTTCAATCTCCGCGTCTGATTTGCTCCCCAGCGCGTGATCTAGAAACGGATGTTTAACGGTTTGGTCGACTACGGACTTGAGCGGTTCGGTGTTGGCGAGTTGGTACGCGAGCTTGACGCTTCGAACGAGGATGTCGACGTCGTGTTTCGTGGTGAGGTAGCTGCGATTCCGAACAAAGTGTGTGTTTCCAGAAGAGAGAACGAGCAAAGTGCTGGGAGACTCACCAAGGGTCGATGAGAGGTTTTTCCCATGGATCGGCGGACTTGAGAGTTACCGTTCCCTTGCTTGTCGGTCGCAGCACCGTAGTGGTTATGGTCATTGCGGCGGGCGCGTCGAACTTCTTATGCCCATGATCCTGTCCACACAATGCGTTAGTTTGCCTTTACCTCAAACACAAGAGTGAGTCTAATCAGAATACCACGCACCCTCCAAGTCATACCCGTCACCATGACCTCCACATCCGGCGATCCCTCCCCACTCGTCGAATCCTCCCGCACATCTCCCTCCCCACCATCCACCTTCCTCGCAATCTCTCCATCACCGACCCTCGTAAAGGCGATGCACTCCTGCACGTTCGTCGCCATGGGTCCGGTCCCTTTCATCAAGTACTGCGCGATGGCTCCAGCCATGGCCAGGTGCTCCCCCATGTTCCTCGGTACGAAGTAGCGCCCGACGTAGTAGCTCGGTCGAACTGGGAAGCACGAGTTGAATACGATGTGGTCTGCGAGGTTTTGGCCGACGCCTGGGAGGTGTTGGACGACGGGGATGGAGTGTTTGGCGAGCTCGTTTGAGGGGCCGATGCCGGAGAGCAGTAGGATTTGCGGTGTATTGATCGCTCCGGCACTGTTTAAAGTAGTTAAGGATCAATATTAAATACAGAATAGCGTTTCTGAGGCGAGAGGGAAGCAACGTACGAGAGGATGACTTCCTTCCTGGCACCAACGAAGTAAATGGGGCCACCTTTCTTCTCCGCGAATTCAACTCCAATGGCGCGCTTGGCTTCGTTGAAGCGGATCTTTGTAACCTGAGCGCCGCAAACGACTTTGAGGTTTGGTCGAGCTAGGACTTCGGGAGTCAAGTATGCGCCCCTGCGACCACAGATTTAAGAAGTTTCGTCAGCGTTTCGGTATAATTAGTGAAGAAGTTCCTTTGAATGCTCACTCGGTTGAAACTCGTCGCCCATTTGAGTCAATGTAGCTTGCTGTTCGAGTAACGCCCATCGCGCCTAGGGAGAAAAAACCAAGTTACATTAGGTTGCCAGCGCCACGAAGTACACGCCCATACCCTTTGAGGTGTTCACGTCTGGAACGTGCGGGATACCGATGGCCTCACAAGTTGGGATGAAAGCTCTTCCTAAGTCGGAGTAAAATCCAAAGTAGCCGGTCTGTTGGGATCGAATGAGCCTTAGTGAATCCCGGTAATTGGGGGTAGGAAGATCATGCCTTGACGGGACCGGTCTTGCCCCTCTCCTCCGTTGGACAAGGTACCTCGGGATGAGGAACAAACGTCTCGAATTTCTGCAGGTATCTTAACGACCCTTGTTTAGCATCTCTTCCGTATCTGTCACACTGTTTGGAGTCTTTGGACCCACTTCCGGAACTCCTTATACGCCCAGCCTTCCGCGCCGTCTGCGCCTTTCTGGAGCTGCGCCCACTCATCATAATCCTGGGGAGCACCCAGGTTAAACATCATAGCGTTGCCGCTCGAGCATCCTCCGAGGATCTTTGTTCTTGTCCAAGCTAGTTCGCGATTGTGACATCCTTTTTGCGGGACGGTCCAGTACGACCAATCGCGGACTGTGCGTTGGAGTTGGAAGAAGACCGCTGGAATTTGAGATGCTTGTACGCCTTTGGAGCTTGGAGGTTTGAAGTACGGTCTTGTGAGTGTGCTTTCGTGATAGTTGTATGCGGAAGAACGCTCACCTCTTGCCGGCTTCGATCACCAACACGTTGACGTCATTCCGTTCTGTCAACCGATTGGCCAGGACCATAGCGGCGGTTCCCCCTCCCACAATGACGAAGTCGAATTCATGGTTGCCTTTAGTCGAAGATGTCCTATTTTGGTCGGATTTACCCTTTACGTCGTCGACAGGCCGGCCGATTTGGCTTGCGGAGTAAAAGGTCTTGGATCCGGAGAATGCGTACGCGGTGGTTCCTAGGGCAATCGCGGCAGCTCCCACTGCTAGGGCGGTGTTGACGTTGGTAGACATTTACAAGTTGCGACTGGGTATATAATGAGACAATGTTGAGAGAAGGGAGGTCTACATTTCATATATTCAGCTGGAGATATAGGGGCCGGGGACGGTGAATCCTCCCCGATCTACGCCACGTTCTCACTTGGCGGGTCGAAGACGCCTCTCTTGAATTCT
>WSTX01007961.1:0-33818 GCA_019633405.1 Tulasnella sp. 408 | reverse complement strand
GCATGTCGTGAGCAATTCGATTCACTTTTTCAAGAAACGCATTATGTCAGTTGGCCGTTCTTAAAAGTGAGGGCATTTCGACATCGCAATGTGATTCTCCGCCAGAGGCCCAGACTCATCATGATTATAGTACGGAATTCAACGCACCACATATACAGTAGAGAGTAAGAGGAACCTAGACAAAGGAGAATTCATTGGTCAGAATGTTTCGCGACGGAAGAAAAGGCAGATCGGAGAAAGCTCAGAATAAAACGATAACTAAAACGCCTCTCAACATGGCCAAATTGACTCTGCCTGGGGCGGCAACAAAATATCATCACTATGGTTAATGCAAGATGGCCGCTTACCTTGTAGGTCCGATTGAGGTGAGGGGCGTCAGTGAACAGGGAGAGGATAAAATTTTAGATCAGGGGAGCGGGTGGTCTGTGCACGCGAATGCTTTCGTCATCTATTACTGTCCTTGCTTGAAGATTGCGGCCGACTCGAATAACCATCACTGCGCCACTGATAGCCTCGGGATTTACGCTGGAGACTTGCTTCCTGTGTTTCTAGTCTATTGTAGACATCCCCATAACCGTAGTTTGAGCGAGGTGTGTCCGCGCCGATGGAGCTGCCAGCATCAGACCGTAGTCTTTCACTGCGCGCGCTGAAAGAAAAGGACTTTTCAGTTTATGGGCAACAATATCCTTGGATATGCGCACCGAATGAGCTCTTCTGCGCGTGCGCGTTCAAAAGCTTCTCTAGAAAGCCGCGCCTCACGCAGCGGTTCTCCCAGAGAGCTCTGCTCGCCTCTGTGTGATCGTCTATCCGCTAAAGGTAGGGACGGGGTTGCCTGCGACGGCAAAGTTCGCTGGCGAAGCTGAGCCCGGATGGCGGTTAGGGGATCGTCAAGTGTCTTCCGGTGGGTGTCACGATCTCTGTGAAAGCTGCAGCTTAAGACGACGAGGTTGGACGGAGATAAACTGAAACGTACTTTCTTCGAAATTCACTATTGCTTCCTGTGCTCGAGCTCCCAGGATCTCCTGATGATACAGTGCTTTCTATTCTTGCTGGCACTGCCATATACCAAGGGCGGAGATCTTTCGGATTAGGGCCCAGGGCTACTCCCTTCTCGGCCTCTTTTTCGGTTATTTTCCGTTCCAGATCAGCAGACAATAGGCCCGTTTGAGAGATCTCCGTGGTGGCAAAGAAGTTAATGTGACCATCTGGTGTTGTCAACTCGTCCGACCTGGCTTCTTCTGGCTGCTGTCCGAACTTCTGTCCGGGAGATGGGTCACGACGCCGTCGGCTCGCACTTGAGCGCTTCCTCAAGACATCCAGACGAGCCTCTGAGTCCTGCAACCGACAAAACGCTGACCTGAGCTTGGGTCGGATGCGGTCGTCGGCAAAGGACTTACAGCCATCAAGAGCTTGCCTTCGTCCTTGAGTTGTTGCAGTCGAGCAGCCTCTTCATCGCGTCTTACTCTCTCGATGTTGTCTCTCCGATAGGGGTGATAGGATTTGTGGTGTGCGATGTTCAGTTTCCCCATCTTGTGGCGAGTGGTGGTTGCAACCGTCGAACGTCAACCGCGGGACTTTCGGTTACGCGGCGTTTCTCTTAACCGCAAACACTGCACATTCACTTTTCGACAATGCTCTTCTTCCGCCTGGCCAGGTCGCGTTCACTAGGACTGCCAAAGTCACCCGCCATCAGGACATATGCGTCCGCAGCTCCCGTAGCTCGGTGGGCAGCAGGACGATTGGGTAAGCTTATCTCGCTGTGTCCATAATCTCATGCTCACACCCCCTTAGCCGTTGGCGGCGCTGTCTTAGGGACCGCTTCTTACGCTCTTGGAAGTGTCTACCCGCCTACAGTAGTGGAACTTGCATTTCCTCGCCCAGCCCCGCCATCACCATCCTCCGACTCGCCCGAAGGACAGGATCAAGTTCAGCAGATAGAGCATACCTTGCACCATCTGCCACTAGTCGAAGCATATCGGACAAACACCAAGGAATACTACGAGACGCGGCCTTACGCTTCATATCCGGAGGAGAAGCGAATCCACAGCCTGACCGCAGGAACACTGTCGGGACCTGGCAAGTTTGCAGTTCGGCCGCTCGTTTTTGCCAAATGGGACGAGAGCGAGAGTGTTGTTTTCATTCATCTAGGACGCAGCCTTTGTGTGAGTGCTGATTACCGGCTCACTGGCTTATTACTTACCAGCTAACCCAAGGGACACGACGGAATTGTTCATGGTGGTCTACTCGCAACGATTCTGGACGAAGCCCTGGCTCGAACCGCTTTCATGAACCTTCCATCCAAGATTGGGGTCACTGCAAACTTGAACATAAATTACAAGCTTCCGACTAAGGCGGATCAGTTTATAGTGGTCAAGACCCGCATTGCTGAGGTGAAGGGTCGGAAGGCCACCGTCACCGGGCTGATAGAGGACCTCAATGGGAAAGTTTTGGTTGAAGTGACGTAAGTTAAGTACCAAGTACCAAGTTTCAACTTCGAATCTGATTTACATCTTCTGATAAGGGGACTATTTGTGGAACCGAAATACGCCAATATGCTCAAGATGGACACTATTGGCAAGATAATGGGCGAGCGACCGAAGGCCGGTCATCCTATCATCGGAGTGGATGTGGCGGTTACATCTTAGACAGCCCAGCAATCTGGGAAGAGGATGTTTGGACGCTACCCTTGTGGTTGATCGGCAGCTTAGTGCTTTCAACCATGCTACTGAGCCTGTGCCGGGTCGATGTTGATTGAAGCACCGGCCGCCTTCGTACGGACATACATCATAGAGTTTAATTAGAATGCTGCTTGCTCTCGGCGATATGTTCCGCCGTCCCAAGAGTTCTAGAGGATGGCTGGAGAAGGATATAACTAATGAATACGTGAGCCTGGCGACAAGGGGCAAGTAAACGAGCGGAAACTTGCCCTCGCAACAACCTTGGACTTGACCAAACCCATCGGCACAGGCCCATACGCCCTCGAGTCAAGAGAATGATCCGGGTTGTCACCTTGCACCCATATATGTCCCTCGGGAATGACAACTCTAGGTGCCTGTGGACCACCCAGTGGATCGACTGAAATTGTGTCTCCCGGCATCGCGAGTATGCGTTTGCAGACGGACACTGAATGCTGCGTAGGCTTCAGGAACGTCACGATATCACCGCGCCTGAGGTTCGGTGGGTTCAAACGAGGAGAGATGCATTCGCCCAAGACGAGGTTTGGACTCGCGGAGAAAGTAGGAACCATTGACGGTCCATACGACTAGCGCAAACGTCAGCAGCAAAGTGCGGTGATGACCCGCTGTACTCACCAAACGAATTTCGGCAACGTAGTTTGTGAAAACCGCAACGCCGCACAGAGCCTGTCGTCGGCACGAATAATGAGATCAGTTTAGTCGTTGATAAACCAAGGCAGGATAAGGGGGTCACCTGGATTGTTCTGAGCGTGTACTTCCCAGCGGTTTTGAAGGACATTGTGGCGTCTGGGTATCTGTGAGAAGTTTGGGAACATTGAAATTTCGACGCGCTTGCTGCCTGCCCATCACCACCCAAGCGCATGCATCTCTACAACCTCACTCTCCAGCCCCCGACCGCCATATGTGGCGCACCTGCCCTAGGAAACTTTTCAGGAGTTAGGCAGCAGGAGATTGTGGTCTCAAGAGGTACCCGTCTGGAGCTTCTCCGCCCAGATCCAAACACCGGAAAAGTCTCCAGTGTCCTTACTCAGGATGTGTTCGGTGTCATCAGATCCCTAGCTTCCTTTAGGCTTACTGGTGGGACAAAAGGTATGAACCCCCTTGGTACTCGATCCCTGTGTCTTGGCTGACGCGCTCTGTCAGACTATGTCATCGTCGGCTCGGACTCTGGGCGCATTGTCGTTCTAGAATACGATCCCAAGGCCAACGCATTCAACAAACTACATCAAGAAACCTTTGGCAAATCTGGCACAAGGCGAATTGTGCCAGGACAATATCTTGCAACTGATCCCAAAGGCCGTGCAGTGATGATCTCTGCTGTTGAAAAGGCAAAACTCGTCTACATTCTCAATCGCGACGCCGCCGCAAATCTCACCATTTCATCGCCACTTGAGGCGCACAAGAACCACGCCATCATTCATCACATCGTGGGAGTTGATGTGGGCTTCGACAATCCTATGTTCGCCGCTCTCGAGGTCGACTACAACGAATCCGATCAAGACCCTACTGGAGAAGCCTTCAACAACGCGGAGAAGGTGAATCCTGCTCCACCATCAATGCGATGTAGTTATCTAATTGGCGGTTACTACCATCAGATGCTAACTTTCTACGAATTGGACCTTGGTCTCAACCATGTGGTGAGGAAATGGAGCGAACCGACGGATAACCGGGCAAACCTTTTAGTCCAAGGTGGGACACCCTTCCGGCTTCATTTTATGACATCTCAAACTCTTTCACAGTTCCTGGTGGACGCTCAGGAAATACAGGTGATTTTGATGGCCCTTCGGGCGTCTTGATCTGTTGCGAAGACCACATTATCTGGAGAGACATGGACTCTCCTCAACATCGGGTTCCTATACCACGGCGGGATAATCCTCTGGCAGACCCAAATAGAGGCATCATCATTGTCGCTACTGTCATGCATAAAATGAGGGTCAGTTATATCGGCATTGTCACAGAAGCATGGGTGCTCACCGTCGAAGTTCATTAGGGTGCATTCTTCTTCTTGCTTCAAAGTGAAGAGGGAGACCTTTACAAAGTTACCCTCGAACATGAGACTATCAAGAACGCAGACTCGGATGATGCATATGTTGAGGTCAAATCTCTAAAGATTAAATACTTCGATACCGTTCCTGTCGCTTCTGGTCTTTGCATCCTCAAGTCCGGTTACTTATTTGTAGCGTCGGAATTTGGAAACCAGTCAGTATTACACAAAACCTGATGCAGATACCTGAACTAACAATGTACCTCAGCTATCTTTACCAGTTCCAAAAGCTCGGAGATGATGATGATGAGCCTGAATGGTCCTCGTCAAGCTATCCCCAAAATGGGATGGCTGATCCTCATGCCGCGTTGCCAACCGCACACTTCCGACCTCGTCCTCTTGAAAATCTACTGCTTCAAGACGAAATGGAGAGTCTCGACCCGATTATCGACGCCAAAGTGCTTAATTTCTTCAATTCGGATACACCTCAGATCTTTGCGGCGTGCGGACGAGGAGCGCGAAGCACCTTCAGGACTTTGCGACATGGGTTGGACGCTGAGGAAACAGTCAGCTCTGATCTCCCTGGTATTCCTAACGCCGTTTGGACGACGAAACTTCGCGAAGACGGTTAGTGAAGTCCTGTCGTCCGCGGTTACAAAAGTAAACTGATAAAGTTAACATTCAGATCCTCATGATTCGTATATCATCCTGTCTTTCGTAAACGGAACCCTGGTCCTCTCAATCGGAGAGACTATCGAAGAAGTCTCAGATACCGGGTTCCTGTCGTCTGCTCCAACTTTGGCTGTGCAACAAATTGGGGCCGATGCGTTACTCCAAGTTCATCCTCACGGCATCAGGCACGTTTTGGCTGACAAGCGGGTCAATGAGTGGAAGGTTCCAGCTGGCAAGACTATTGTCGCCGCCACAACCAACAAGCGACAAGTAGTTGTTGCTCTAAGCTCCGCGGAATTAGTCTATTTCGAGTTGGACCTCGAAGGTCAACTCAACGAGTATCAAGACCGGAAACCGATGGGAAGCACGGTATTAGCAATGAGCGTTGGTCCAGTTCCTCCCGGACGACAGCGAACGCCATACTTGGTTAGTTTACCTCCTGGAGCTACAGGTCCCTCATCTAATATGTCGCTTAGGCTGTCGGCTGCGAGGACCAAACTGTTCGGGTTGTATCGCTGGACCCTGAGAGCACTCTCGAGACAATAAGCATTCAGGTAATACAGTCGCCAAACCCTCATTTGTAGCTCCTATCTCACTTTTTTACTCTTGTAGGCTCTTACGGCGGCCCCCTCAGCCATCTGTATCGCGGATATGATCGATGCCAGCATCGATCGGAACAATCCCACTATGTTTGTCAACATCGGGCTCTCAAATGGAATTCTGCTCAGAACGGTATTGGATCCGATCAATGGCCAACTTACAGACACTCGAACACGGTACGTTTGACAGCGTCTCACGGCTACTGCTTTCTTGAACCTCCAACGATCTTTTATCCCCTCCCCCCCGGCAGCTTCTTGGGCTCGCGCCCAATCCGATTAATTCCACTCCCGGTTCACGGGTCTCCTAGCATCTTGGCCCTGTCGTCACGTTCCTGGCTCAACTATACCTACCAGAATTTGCTCCATTTCACGCCATTGATCATCTCAGAGCCACTAGACCATGCTTGGAGCTTTTCGGCAGAGTTGTGCCCAGAAGGCCTCATTGGGATATCCGGCAGTGTTCTAAGGTTCGTTGCACTGATCGCTAGATGGTGGCAGGCCGTTGAACCTTTGCAACCGCATACAGAATCTTCCAGATCCCCAAGCTTGGCTCAAAGCTAAAGCAGGATAGCATACCCTTGTCCTTTACCCCGCGAAAGATGGCAGTACATCCGCAGCACCGATTCATCTACCTCGTGGAGTCCGATCACCGTGTACTAAGTTCCGAAGAAATACAGAAGCGGCTCGCCGAGATGGTAGGTCCTATCACACTTCCATGACACACTGACGATTCATTGTTTCTCAGGAGAAGCAAGGCAAGAAAGTGCCTCCAGGAGTTCTTGATCTTCCTCCAGAGATCTTTGGAAGACCAAAGGCCGAAGCGGGCAAATGGGCCTCCTGTGTTCGTATCCTCGACCCTGTTAATGTGAGTTCCACGTTTGGCGGTGCGACGACTCTTAGCTCTAAATCGGAGCTTTTCAGGGAACGTCTGTTTTTGATATAGCACTGGACAACAACGAAGCAGCGTTCTCGATTGCTGTTGTCCCTTTTACCGGTCTCAACAATGAATACTTGCTGGCCGTTGGTACTGCGTCGGACACATTCGTAGCACCCCGTTCCTGTTCGCACGGCTATATCCGCCTATACCGGTTCGCGGAGGATGGACGAACGATCGAGCTATTGCACAAGGCGAGTGATCTAAGCAGCGTGTAGCATCGCGTCTTACTAAAGTACCTCTTCTTGATTGCTGTTAGACGGAGATCGACGATGTTCCCTTGGCGTTGCTCGCTTTCCAGGGACGGCTGCTCGCCGGTGTGGGTAATGCTCTTCGGATATACGACATTGGCAAGAAAAAACTTTTACGCAAGTGCGAAAACAAGGTATGCTTTGGCGAGAACTTTTGAGGCGATTTCAGGCTCTCAACTTATTCCTTAGGCTTTCCCTTCGGCCATCGTTACACTCACTACGCAAGGATCAAGGATCTTGGTTGGAGACATGCAAGAATCTGTTTTCTACGTCACATACAAGCAGAGCAGCAACCGCCTTCTCATCTTCGCTGATGATACATCTCCTCGATGGATAACATCACACACTATGGTCGATTATGAAACGTTCGCAGCTGGAGATAAATTTGGTAATGTCTTCATCAACCGTCTGGACCGCTCAGTAAGCTCCCAGGTGGACGAAGATCCGACTGGAGCGGGGATTTTGGCGGAGAAAGGTTTCCTGATGGGAGCCGCGCACAAGACAAACCTTCTGGCCATGTATCACGTGGGTGACGTCGTCACATCCATACAAAAAGTGTCGATGGTCGCCGGTGGTCGCGAAATCCTCCTGTATACAGGTCTGCACGGGACGATTGGGACACTCGTCCCGTTGGTGTCGAAGGAAGACGTAGATTTCATCACCACTCTCGAACAGCATCTGAGGGGGGAAAACCAAAGTTTGATTGGTCGGGATATGCTCTCATACCGAGGCTATTATACCCCAGTGAAGGCCGTGGTTGATGGTGACCTTTGCGAACGCTTTGCTCTCTTGCCTCCCGCTAGGCAAAGTGCAATAGCTGGTGAACTTGACCGAACGGTGGGGGAGGTACTGAAAAAGTTGGAATCGTTGCGCGTTAGCTCGTCCGGGTTCTAGCCTGTGTCTCATGTATCACGTTGTTCGTTTATGGAAATATCGTACAATACATTAAGCTACTTCTTCGAAGAGGTCGTCAATGTCTTCATCAGGCCGGCCGGCCGTAGGTTCACCGGTGCCGTCATTGAGCGGGTAACTTTGCTGCGACGAAATTGACGGTTCTCGTTCAACCTGGACTTGTTGTTCGACCTCTTCTTCTGCACTCTCATTATCCTGGCTAGCGCCATCTTGTTCCAGGTTGGCCTGATCTTGATCCATTTCCTGGGAAAAGTCGGGGCGAGCGCGCAGGGGAAAGTGTTCCTTGAGCATCTCGACTGCGCGAAGCGCTCGGGAGGCTCTAGCGTCATGTTCGTCCCGGACAGAGCGCATATCATCTACCGTATTTTGAAACGACTGGTCCACACTTTTCTGGAACGGAGCCGCAGCTTGGTCATCCCCCGTGATCACGTCTGGGGAGCGATTGGTGTGGACCAAGTTGCCGACGTAGTTGTTCAATTCGAGAGGAACTGGTTCCAGCGGGTGAACGAGAAGATGGGTAAGCGGGTTATGTGGGGGCCGAGGCCAGTTCTCGCTCTGAGCTTGAGAGGCGGCTACAGCAGCGGCCAAGCTACCCGATGGTGTCATTGACATCGAGAGTTGCTCAGAAATAAGGGCAGTCTGTTGTAGGACGTTATTGTATTTGTTGAGAACGTCGGGCCTTGGAGTATGTTAATAACTGGTCTTCAGGTAACATTGGACACTCCGTACCATGTGGGAGGGCTTGGATCGCCGTAACCGTGAATTGTAGCATGAAGCTCAGCAATGCGCCCTCTAAGGTTGTGAATGTGAGTCCTCAGTGATCTTAGCTGGGGAACAGGGAGAGTCTTGTTCGCGTCGTAGGATAGCGTCGGGAGAGGTGGCTGCAGATCCATGCGAAGCCAGGAACGGAGCTGACACGGAGATGTCTCTGCACCGTCTCCAAACGACAACCAACCAAACTCCCCCCAAGAAATGGCCATTCTCCTCAGGACTCGTGCAGCCTCTGCTTTCCTCCTTCCATTCCGCCGACAGCTCTATTTTCCTGTTGCTGCTCGCGCTCTGAGCACCTCCAAAATTGCATCTTTTCGTCAGTCCAACTTGTAATTCGTGTCTATTGAAGTGCTCACCCAAAATACACAATCTTCCCGCCGTTACCTCCAGCTCTGAAAAAAGCAGACGGCTCCGAGTCTTCCACCGCAACAACTTCCGCGAAGAATCCTAGGAAGAGCACTGCAAAGGCGTCCAAGGCGAGCGGTGGTATGTTAAGCTCTTCTGCAACCGGGTAATCTTGCCTGACAGGCGCCCTGCCTTTTATAAGCCAAGGACACAGACTCCAAGAAGAAGACCAAAAGAGGTTGGTTCCTCCACTCCTATTAACCCCTTGCGAGCTTCGTCACTTACTGGTGCTCTTGTTTTCGAAATTAGAGCCAAAGCTATATTCTGAGCCGCCGAAGGGACGGATCGCTCCGAATGTCCTCTTCGCCTCCGAAAAGTTACGACTTGCCCAAGGTCCGGTCACAGAAAGACTTAAAGCTGTGTCCGCCGAATGGAATTCCCTATCGGCCGACGAAAAGCAGGTTAATCTAACGTGCAAATACGCTCGAGCTATGTGCCTGATATCTCCTGCTAGGTGTGGATCACTCGCGCAGAAGAAACCAATACCAAGAGGCAGGAAGAGTTAGAAGCCTGGGAAGCTCAGCAGTCTCCTGAGGCACTTCAACAATACAGAAAAGATAAGCGTCAACGCTTCCGACTCCGAGCAACACAAAGGGCCGAAGCATTGGGGACCACCGGCTTGAAGCAGCGGGGAACCACGCCCTTTTTCTTTTTCATGCAGGCCTACAGGATGAATCCTGAACGATTTGAACTGCCTGTGGTAGAACCCGCCAGTAAGAACCCTACAATAGCGACCGCTAAGGCACTAGGCCAACTCTGGCGCTCGATGACATTGGGCGAAAAAGCGGTTAGTAGGCCCTGGTGTCGTAGCTCGAAGAGTTTTTACTGACCCCCGACTTAGCCTTATATCGCTCAGGCTGAGGAAGACCAAAAGAAAGTGAAGCAGGACTTGGCAAAGCACCTGGCGGACAAGTTGCTGCAATCTGGGACCGCTTAATTATCGTTCTGCCGTGTTTCTGGGACCTTGCGTACTTTTAGAGAGCTAGTATTTACCCCTGAAAACGTTTTCGGACTTAACGCGGAGTTCTCTGCCCAACCCAGTTTTGCGCTCCTCACCACCACCCAACCACTTGTGCATGGAGAATGAAGTTTGGCAAAACTTATGCTGCAATCGTCTATGACCCAACGTTCCCCCAGGAATGGCGAGATAAAGCCATCGACTACCGCCAGGTCAACCCCTTAATAAGGTCACACGACACAACGCTGACACCATTTTTGGCGTTTTCCAGCTGAAGAAACTCATCAACCAAGTCGTTATCGAGCTCTCCGCTCTTGGTCTCAACCCGGCCGTTCTGCAGCGGTTCATCACAGAACCAAGTCAACACTCCAGGTTCGTCGCCCCAACAGCCACAGAATCAACGAACGAAAACACCGAACCAGACTACGCCGCTATCTATGAAGTTACTCGTACGTCTCTCGAGTCAAACTTGGCATCTAAAGTCTCACCGGTACCACCTCTGTCCAAGAATCAACCCAGACCCACGGGATCTCTCCCCAACTACGGTTGCGTTTGCACCGCAGAGACTCAGATCTTCATGATTCGCCCTTGCCTACCCTTGAAAGACGCACATCACCCGGACCCACCAGTCCCGAGGCAACCGCCAGGTATATTGGGTTTGATGGGGCGTTCCAATCTGCTCTCTAAACTACAACGTTAGTAGCATCCAGGCGACGGGCATACTCATCCCTGACGGCAAAAGCCAGGAGTATCGACCGGAGTCATCATCTCATATTTTCCCTAATGTAATGGACGATGGAGAAAGGTAGGGATCATCGCGACTAAATGCCAGTACGCCTGCTCACGTCCACATAAGACAGGACGAGGTTGTCTACCCTCTTTCTTCTGATGCAGCGTTCCTGGAATTGCTGTCAGGAGCATTGGCTGCACTTGCAAGCCTCTATTCCTCCATACTTCGGCACTGCGAAGTGGAGGTTGAGGCTCTCTCGAGTACCATTTCATCCACAGCACGACCTCGCTCGGAGGGCGGAAAGTCGGACTTGGACACTTGGCGCAGCATATTTCAACTATGGGTGGAGTCTGAAATATTCGAAAGCCTTAGCGAGCGACACCACGGGGAGGTTGAAGTGGCCGAGGCTGAAAAGCGACTCAAGCGGTTCGCGGATGAGGTGATCGAACGTGGCCTCGACAGTAAACGTGCCATGCGCATCGTTGATAGCAAGGATGCACTCCACCGGTTTTACGCTTTAAACGTGTTGATCCTAGATCTCAAAAAGGTTAGTCTGTCCACAGTTCCGAGTCCGGTTCCAGTCCTTCACGAGAGTTGAGCAGTTCCAGCTGGCCAACGCCGAAGCCACCAGGAAGATCCTCAAGAAACACGAGAAGCGCACGTCCCTACCTTCAAGTGTGGTAATTCCTTCTCTCACCCTCACTGTTCGAGGGAAAGAGAGCTTGCCCCGGATGATGGTCTGCATGATAACTGAGACTTTGCTCCCTGTTATACCATCAATCGATGGTGATTCCCTCACATTCTCTGCCGTCTGCGAGGACTCTGTTAACTTGCTCGGCAAACAGATTATTCTTGCATGATCTGCACAAGCATCGCTTTCAAACCAATAAGACTAGATTGCGGCCATCTCTTCTGCGTAAGGTACGCTGTTTCTCCTTCCCTTCTCCGCATCAACAAGCGGTTGATTCCAGGCTTCTGCAAGGTGTCTCGTGAAGATGCAGAAGAAAGGCACCCCTGAGTACGGAAACTGCCCCCTCTGTCGGGCTCCCACTGTTTTCAAGGCTGATAAGTGTAATGCAAGACCGAATACCTCGGAAATTTAGCTGCTAACCCGGTCATCCTTAGCGAATCTCGACGTTGCACTAATGAACTTCATGAAGGACTGGTTTCCCAAAGAAGTCAGGATCAAGGCCAAGGAGAACGGAGAGGAAGCGAATAAGGAGATGGCAGAAGAACTTGGAATTGATAAAGACTGTCGTGTTATGTAGAATATACAATAATCTTCTAATTCCCAACACGGGCATTGTCTTGCTACGTCCAAGAACCAGACATCGCATCAGGTTCGGGCTATGACGATACAGCATCCTTTAATCATTCCTGGTCACTTTCCTCGCTGTCCTCGTCCAAGGTAGCGCCGGCATTCATCTCCACGACAAGGTTGCCACCACCCCTCAGGATGTCAACATCTCCAAGCAGTTCAGACGACGGATCTATCTCCTTCCTTGGATATGACGTCGCGAGACGGAAGTCATATTCATGGATGTACCCTACTGGAGCGGTGGACGGAGCGGTAGCTTCTTCGCCACGAGGTAGGAAGCAAACGTCAACAGCTGCGTAGAGGTCTTCAACACTTTCTGATGGTCGGAAGCGTTTAGTGAGTCGCTCCCCGTTGGGCAGGCGAACGACGATGCGAATCGCCTTCTCTGCAGCTGGAGGTTCGGCAGGTAGCGTATTTCGTTTCCAACGACGCCAGGCCTCACGTTGCTCCGCCTTACTGATCTTCTCTCGCTCAAGCCTTCGCAGCTCCGCCTCCTCTTCTTGCTTGCGCCGTTCCTCTGCCTGGCGTTTCTCCGCCCTTTCTCTATCACGGCGCTCCGCCTCTTTGTATGCTCGATCTTGCTGAGCAATCAATTCCTGTTCTTGTTTGCGCACCCGAATTTCATTCTTGACGCGGGTTAGGATGGGATTAACGCGAGGTAAGAGTGTGTTGGTTATGTGGTTATGTAAAGTTGTAGCGGACGTAAGAGAGGTTGGAGAGCCCTCGTGGCGCGAAAGTACGCATAGTTGAGGCGACGAGGGACCACTTGAAGTGCGACTACCAGATCGAGGATGAAGGGCGATGAATGCTACAAATGGGAAGGTGGTTGCTGATAACTTGAGCGATGCTATGAAAGGTTGTTAGAGCAGGAAGAAGAGATCCGAAAGGAACAGCACGTACTTTGGTGTGCTTCGTGGTCTCGGACATCGCCGCCCCAGACGATGAAGTCGTTATCAGTCAGCACTCGAACCAGGTCTGGATCGGTGAGGACAGACCTGAGGTATCTTAACGTAAGTATTGTGAATGCTTTCCAAGGAGCAGAACGCGACGAACCGTTTGAACTCAGCTGTATCGTCGTGTTCTTCACAAGTGAGGATCACACACATCGGCCTGGCGTCCTTTTGCGCGGTCTTAAGGGCGCTTTCATAGCTCCCAACCCAGAAGTCAGGCAAGAGTCGACCACGACCTTCTCCTCTATCGCGTCGCCTCAGGGCGTCATCCGAGTTGACGTCCACTCCGGTGGCGGATGCCGCTGCACGCGTGACGCTGATCGCTCCCGTCTCATCCTCCAGCTCCCGAATCCATCTTTCCGCCGCGTCAGCGGGATTTCCGGGGCGTGGGGGACGACGCGGGCGACCTTGTGGTGTCGCTCCGAAAAAGTTGAAACGCAACGTCGCCGTATTGAATCGAGGGAACGGAAGCCGAAGCAGGCGGAATATGAAGGCGAAGACGGAGAGGGAGACGGTGAGGGGATAAGAAATGATCGCGAATACTCGATTGAAAATGGGATATAGAACGAAGAACTGGGTACGGTGGTGCGGGTTAATGAGAGAGGGGTAGGAATGCCAAAGGAAAAAGGAAATCTCACCGCTGGCTTTCGACCGTTCGGTGGATTCGGCCCTTGAACAGTGTCGTCTATCTCAAACGTCTCCAAAGGCCTTGTCGCTACAGGGGACCGAGAAGAGCTGGAGGACGGCTCGGGTTGGGGAGGTTCGACTATGTCTTCGCCGTCGTACTTTGCTTGAATGGCTCGCTATTGGGGTGAGGCAGGGGCTCGTGAGCAAGAAACTACCATGAAGGTCGTGGCGCTGACCTGGACGTCCCAGCCAACTCTTTCCAGCAGGGCTCGGTCTGCCTCGATGTCGGCGCTGTTGGTGATAGCGTGGAACTGAATGAGAGCCTCCTGCTGACTGGGCGTAATGCTCATGGTGAGGTTGTGGTGGAAGCGGCGGTGTCTTTCTGGACTGTTGCCCCCAGGACACGGCACTTATTCCCGCGGTCAAACAGCATCCTGCCATTTCTATCTACCGTATGCAGTACAGACACTCTTACAGCTCCTTCTTCTCGGTTTGTCTCTCGCTCTCCAACTGTAACAGCCGCTCCTCCTCTGCTCGCCGAGCTTCTCTCCTCTCTCGCCCCTTGGTAATCATAGCACGTGGTTCGAGGTCAGCGAACATCGCCTTGCACAAGACTTCAATAATCCAGCAACCAGCAAAGTCGACAATCATGGTGGTCGTAAGTCGGATGGCGAACTATGTTATGTTTCGGAGCGTTAGTCTTCAATCTTCGATGCTCGATCACAAATTACTCTTACCGAGTTCTGCATTTCTACAATCTGCAACCAGCGATTGAGCTCCGGGACGAAATCGGTGGCACCCGAAAACGCAACAGAACCAGCACCGAGGAGACCCCAAAACAACGCCTTGTTCTCTCGAATCCCTTCCCTGAACGGTCGACCTTGGAAGTTAATTGCGAACGTTGAGACTTGTTGTGAGAGACCAAGTAGATAAATGGCGGTGTTGAGAAGATTTGGCTCAAATTTAGCTTCGAGATCAATTTCACCACGCCTAATACCCAAACCGATTTCGTTAATCCATGAGCAACGCCAGTACGTTTGAGACCTACTGCTCGTATTGACCAGATAACCCGGTTATGTAAACCAAGGCCACGATATGAATCGCAAATTGGAGGAGGACCGAGAGCAACACGTAGAAGTTGAAAATATTACCCAGAGGACGCTCTCGAGAAAGTTTTTCGATCGGCTGTATTCAATACAGATGTCAGGCGGCGACGAAAAGGATATCGTGCTGGATCCCCTTACCTTCGCGCGTGAGATACAAAGGAAGCAGACAGACATCAGCATGCCAGTTATAGTGACTTGATAATCGCCGAATTTGATGCCATCCAGGTATTGCACGCTCAAGCTGTAAGCGGTGATGAGGCAGTTCAACGCGAGAATCTTGTACATTTGAACCGTAGCAACCAATGTGCATCGTCCTTGACGAATGATATTGGAGACTGGGGAAATATTCTTCACTACCTCTGCAGCTGACAAGATGACAAGGAACCGAACTCACTCGCAGACACGTTGGATAATTTTGACGTGAAGGGCGCCGCGCAAGAAGCATCGCCAAGTTTGATTTTGGGAGGTTCGTTGTCATCGTCCATGTCCGCCATAGCGTTCGTAATTGCGGTAAGGTCAAACTGTTCAAAAGCGGTTAGTCCGAGCTGTTTTCACTCTGAAATTGATCGGCAAACCTTTTCCATCGGATTCTTCTTCCGCGCGTTTTGCATCTTATCCAGCGCTTTCTTTTGAGCCTCCACCAAATCGGGATATAGATGGGCGATGGCTGGAGGAACGGGCGGCGGAGGCTGGTTGAAGCGTTGAGATACGTTCAGTTGCATCTCATACGCCTTTTTGATACGTTCGTTCTTCGCATGTTCGGCAATCTTCTGAAGGTCCTCTGGGCTTCCATCCAGTAACGCAACACCAATGTGGGCTTGCTTCAAGGCCCCAACGTCGTTTGTCCCGTCACCCGCCATAAGGGTGATGTAGCCCAATTCCTTTAGCGTCGTCAGGATGTACTCCTTCTGCGATGGAGATACTCGAGCGTAGACCCAAGTATTTTGGACTAGGCTTTGCCATGCAGGTTTTCCTTCAAATTGTCTGAGTGCCGCTCCGGTTATGCAAATGTCGTATTGATCGAATAAGCTTTCATCGATGGGTTCCGAGGGATTGACAGGGATGATCTTGGTCTCATCAACAGTCCTCCATACCAAGTCTAACAGCACTGTGTCAGGGCGACGAATGGAATAGGGGTGCTCAGCGA
Source organism: Tulasnella sp. 408 (assembly GCA_019633405.1). Taxonomy (NCBI): domain Eukaryota; kingdom Fungi; phylum Basidiomycota; class Agaricomycetes; order Cantharellales; family Tulasnellaceae; genus Tulasnella; species Tulasnella sp. 408. The sequence goes on along the minus strand of WSTX01007961.1, from coordinate 17,758 downwards.
CTCGCCTGTCTCGCTTGTTGCGCCTTCCCTAAGGTCTAGAATTAAAGCATCTCGGTCCACGATTTCGACATCCCGAGCGACATGAACAGCAGTTAGCGGATTGTCACCAGTGATCATAATGCACTGCAATTCTGTCAGTGACAAAACCAAACCTGTTAACTGAAGGCTGGTAACATACACGGTGGGAGGAGTCCGCGAGCATTTTCAGAGTTGCGATTGCATCAGGTTTCAGAGGGCAGTGGAAGACGAGGAACCCAGCAAACGTTAACTTGCTTTCTACTTCATCCCTGGGCATGTGGTTGATCTATGGGCATGATGAGATTATGGAACATGGACTTGGTGCTTCAGTACGCACTTTATCAGCACCCAGTGGTCCCAGTTCCTTCCAAGCCAGCGCAAGGACGCGACTTCCTCGCCTAGTATAATATTTGTATGTGTCTTCGTATCCCTCCGGTACAACGCCGAGCATGTGTTTGATCGTTTCAGGTGCTCCTTTTGCCGAGATGAGAACTTTTCCGTTTGGAAGAGTCGAGATGGTAGACATTCGTTTTAGGGCAGAAGAAAATTGGAACCTTCTTCGAATGGTTATGACAGAGCGGTGGGGAGCTGTGGCCGATGCAGGGGAGACTTGGCCGCCTTTCGTGATTTTCCAATCCAACTCTTCCAGGGTGGTGCGCTCCATCGGGTCACCGACGATGGTACCGTCATCCAGCTGGACCAGCGCATGGGCGGCCGCTAAACAAAGAGTGGTTTCCTGAGTGGTTTCCTTCACATTGACTAACTTGAGTTTGTCGGATGGACTATCGTTAACGTCATTAGCGAGATTCGTTCCAGCGTTTCGGCGAGTACTCACTCGACGCCGGCGACACCTTCTACAACCAGGTTCTCGGCTGTGATAGTGCCCGTCTTATCAAAACAGCACACATCCACTCGCCCTGCGGATGGGATACGGAAAGGCTCGGTACAAAAGATCGCTGAAGTGCTGAAAGGTCAGTCCTTGAATGGTTAGCAATTGTCAAGACGACGCACCAAACTTCGAAAGAGCGACGAGGGAGGCATTCACGGCCAGGGACAACTCCATAGGCAATTCCGGTGGTACAACACTTGTGACGATCAGAATGCAGTCGAGGAGTAGTTTCTTCTTCGGCAGGTCTCGTTCAACACCTGCACGGTCAAGCATAAGCATCCAATTTGCGTAGCTTGAAGAACATGACATACCTTTCACCCAAACATACCAACTAGCGGCAATTGCAAAAATCAAAAGGAACCCGATAAAGAGGAAAGCTTCGAAGTTGTTCGCGGACACGCGTTCCGTGGAGAAGATCATAGTTCGGACCAGTTGACCTTGAGACGTTCCGAACCCAGTACGTAGGACAACCGCAAGGCAACCGCCGTCGGGAGTCGACACTCCGCCACCAGCTTGTAGAGCTTTTGTACCTCCGAATAACATATTGTTCTTATGGGAGCCGTCCATATCCAGCCTTTCGTCGTTTTCCCGAAGGTCGATGGCTTCCTTCAGCAGGGGAGTTGATTCACCGCTAAGCATGGCTTCGTTGACGATACAGGTTCCAGAAAGGAGAAGCAGATCGCCGGGAATTGCGGTCTCCGATTGAGTACGAGCTAAATGAAATGACGCATCAGCGTCGGGTCTCCAAAATAACAGGCGGAAACGCACTAATAGATACGACGTCACCGGGCAGTAAATGATCGGTCTGAATAGTTTGCCATTTGTTGTCGCGCAAGCATTGGATCGGATACGGCGCAATCGACATGGTCCTAAACTCTTGAAGGGTTCGCAGCCGCTAGAAAAATGGCCAATCAGTTCAACAGCCCTTTGCAAACGGAAATGACCGCCTTACCTGCCAGACGACAGTGCATTCAAACACGATCAGCATAAACAGGGTGAACAAGCTGTAGTACCAATATTCATCCAGGACCCAGAGGCCGACGCAGAAAATTTGGAAAACGAAGAACGGGGCGGTGGCATGCTCTGCAAATAGGACAGTAAACGAGGGTATGGGGATGTCGAATTCGTTCTTTCCGAAGAGGGCTGTCAAAAGAGGTACATCCTTGGATGATATACCACTCGATGCTTTATAGTCGCCGAGAGGAGGCCGGGCGTCGGATGGATAAGGAAGTCGCTCGAAAGCTGTTGGATCCTTGGAAGACAGAACATAGGTGTCACGTTGATAGCTGAAGGAATACTCTGGTACGAGGTTGCTGTTGGTCTGAGACTGCGATGAGAACCTTTCTTACGTGCCAAACACTATGGGACACACCTGCTTGCGAGTAAGGGGCACGATCTCTCCCTGTCCACGATGCTGAGCTGGTACGATCCGGACACAGTCGGCTTCGGCGAGCGAGCGGGCCTAAAAGCGAGGAAAATTATCCGAGTGAGTTGCAGATACATCAATGGTGAGCGAATCTCGTACACTGCTGGTGGTGACAAATGCCTTCGCGCCGGTGCTCCATCGAGTGACCAGAAAGCTTAGAGCATGGCTCAAGCCTAGTCCTACAACAAAGAGGAAGGTCCACTCCTCACTTTGAACCCAGTCGTCGTACTTGACGAAGTAGGTGTATGCTAGGAGCGGGTAGAGGGAGAGGAAAGGCGCAGCGTAGACGTGTAACCAGAACGGTCTGGACTTGTGGAGACTCGCGTGCGTTATCTCTGGCGAGACAACCGTGATGGGAGCCATGGCTGCTCAGATATGGCAGCGAGGTGTCTTGATGAGCGACTGGCGAATGAAATTCGCTGACAGCGACCAAAAAAGAACAAGTGGGGGTGGAGGAGAGTGAGGTGGTGTAACGACGCGGACGACGCAGTCCCAGCCAAAATATTATTCGACGCGCGGTTTTGACGCAAAACGCGAGCCGCGTGGGCCTCGGACCGAGGCACACCGGCGCAACCCCTGAGGTCATTCTCGAAAGTACGAGATGCATACACGACGACATGTAAAGTACTAAGTATCAAACTTGCGGTTCTCATTCCTCCCAAAGAGGTCGTACCGAATCTCGGGCAGCATCTGGTTTAGGGACCGCACTCTGATCAGACATGCACTTGTCAAAAGCATAGAAAAAAGCGGGCTCACTCTATCTTCAAGCAGTCTAAGTCGTTCGTCGAGCGTGTTGTCCATGGTAATCCGATCACTCCCAGCCACAAGCTTGACGCCACCAGCGCTAAGATGAAGAAGGTAGCGTTTCAGGATGCGTCCCAGTACATGGCCTCGAGAGACTCACATGTCGTCTGTCAAGGAGCCTTCGACAGAGACCTCGGCTTTCAACCCACTAATTTCCGTGTATTGCTGTTTGGCCCCTTCCGCAGCCTTTTCAGTGAGCCCCTTGTCCTTTGGACGGCATTTGACAGTGACGCTGGGTTCCATAAATCGAAGGAGGCCCTTTTCAGACGCGGTAAAGTGGTATTCAGGGCCTGACTCTGTTAGATAGGAACAATATAGACTGCACCTCAAGAATCGAAGACTCCAGGACCTGCGCATAACGTCCTTGATCTTCGGACAGTTTCAACAAGCCTGTCCTGGCCTCGGAGAAGAGGTCTTGCAAGTGCTGTTCACGAGCTTGCAACAAGCGCAGACGAGACTTGTTGGTGAGGGTAGATTGGGCGCTTGAAAGAGGAGTAGTGCGTCACTGAGGGCGTCCTTCGCAGTAGACGCAATCAATTCCATTCCATACATCTTTTGGGAGGTTTCTGCCTGCTTCTTCTTCTTTTCGAAAGCAGAGTCTATCGCGTTGGTTTCCTGGCGAACGATTCTTGCCTGGTAATGCCCACTCGAACTATCAGTTTGGAGGCATACTTCCCTAGACCGACCAAAGACCGACCTTTTCAATAGCAAACTCTTCGTCTGCCTTTACTTTGATCTCTCGAGCCTTCTCGTGTGCCTCTTGTTTGATGAACGCGATCTAATCGGTGAAGGAGCGACTCAGTCCGGAACGAAAGGGCGCAGCAGACCAACGCTGGAATATAAGATATCACACCATCTTGTTCATCTCACTGAGGACTTCATCGTCATTGAGCGGTCGTGACATTGTCGATATTCGTGCCCGGAGGAAAGATATTAGGAAGGAGAGAGGAGAGCTAGGGGAGGGTTTTGACCTTGGAAGAAGCCGCGATTACATACGCAACTCCGCAACTTTACAGGGGAACGACTCTAAGTTGCACCTCCCGCTCCTTCTCTACTTTAATGGTTACTCTATTATCATCCACGGATGCTTCAACCCCATCTCCTCCTCCCTCTACTGTGACCCCTTGAGAATATATTTTGCTGTCAAATGTGATTTCAAACACGTCCCCTTGCTTGCCCAGAAAGTCGAATTCGAAAATCCTCGTGGAAAAGTCGAAATCTTCCCCCCTGATTAATGCCTGTGTGTCTGAAGAAATGTAAGGTGGATATCCCTTGCTGTGAAGCGCTTCTGAAGCGCGAGATATGGCTCCGGGTATCTCCTGGACCACTGTGCTGTTGATGATCGCCGTGGGGATCGAGCCATTGGGATTAACTAGATATAATATGTGAGCGCCAACAACTCACTCGCTTAAAATGTGTGGTAAGCTTACCTTTCACAACATACGTTACGTTCGTGCCTTGCTCCACGGGGCTTAAGACCCACCCCGTAATCGTCACCGTCGCTCTCACCCTCCCAGACACTGGAGGTCTGTCCGAGTCCTCGACAGATGTCAGCACTCGTTCGATCGAACCATCCTCGTTGATGATGGTGTCTTGACATCCCACTATGTCTCTTGGACTCACGACCCAGCCTATACCCCTACAGTGATGAACCGGTTGAGCACTTTAGACCAGATTTTAAGTGCCTGGGCTTATACCTCTTGATGGCATAAAACTCGCTTAGGAACCTTCCGAAGCGCTTTAAAACCTCGGTTTTCTCGATTCTAACGTCCCAGGTGGCTCTAACACCAGGGTAGGTGATAAGCGCCAAGAACTGTTGAGGGGTGAACCCCTCGACAAGTCCTCGAGCTCGAACGATAGGAATGGCTGAGCTGTCCCCCTTCGCGGTCTTCTTCTGGTATGTGACTCCTTGCTTGTTGTCTGAGGTGGCATTGTCAACTTTTCCGCAAGAGGGGAATGTAGTGGTGGCACACACCAAATGTGACCCAGCCATCTTCCGAAAAGGCCTCTCTTCGCAGGTACTCTAGGGCTGCATCTCTTTCAGCTTGGTATGGAAATTCTGGGTAGGCAGCCATTAATTGATGCGGAGATCTGAACGAGGGGCACACGAAGTACTTAAGCGACCAAGCCTCCAGAATTACATCATCTCACGTGGTTTGGATCAGCTCCGACTGTATGCATTCAGACGGTGCTTCCCAGTCCACGTCTACACTGAAGCGAATCGTCACCAGGCTCGATGGCGACATCGTTTGCTCTCCTTCCTTACATGTCCCACCACTCGGGCGGTTTTCTCCTAGGCGCCACACCAACGCAATGCACCTCAAATCAACAAAGGAATCAATACCACCACCGCTAATGACGATAAATGAATCTGCATTTGACGGGGAGGTCGCTCAACTTGCTGATAAATTTCCTAGTGAGATCAACTAGATGGTGCAATATCTGCTCAGTCCTAAGGTGGCGTCCGAATAACCGTAGGGGATGACGACCCTTCGGTCTGGGTCCACAAGGGTAGGAGAAAGATGCTCTTACATCCTCCCAGTTGATGGGCATACGGGCATTATATCCGGGATCCGGACTCTTCCTGAGCAATGTGTCAGGAAACATGCATGCATTGAATTTTGTTATTCATCCCAGCACAGACCGCCTGGGTACCCCCGAACATTGCGAAAGTTCATCGTCGGTAGCTGTACTCCGGGGGAAAGAGAGATGGAAGGAGAGAGCAGCACTAGCAGGCGAGAGGTCTGTGATGACATACACAACCCTTACGAAGGGACGACTCTGAGTTGCACCTCCCTCTCCTTCTCCACTTTGATGGTCACTTTATTACCATCCGTGGATGCTTCGATCCCATCCCCTCCTCCCTCTACCGTGACCCCTTGAGAGTATATCTTGCTGTCAAAAGTGATTTCAAATGTGTCGCCCTCCTTGCCGAAAAAGTCGAAGTCAAAAGTCCTCCTGTCAAAGTCGAAATCTTCCCGCCTGATCAACGACTTGATCCCTGACGAGATGTACGGCGGATATCCCTTGTTGTGAAGCACGTCTGAAGCACGAGATATCGCTCCAGGGATCTCCGGGATGACCGTATTGTTAATGACCGTGATGGGGATGTAGCCATTGGGATTGACTATTAAAATTGTATGGGTGTCAACGACTCGATCGCTCCGAAGTGTTGTTTAGCCTTACTTTTGACAACATACGTTACGTTCGTGCCTTGCTCAGCAGGGCGTAAGACCCATCCGGCAAGGGTCAACGTCGCTCTCACCCTCCCAGACACTGGAGGCCTGTCCGAGTCCTCTACAGATGTCTGCACCCGTTCGATCGAGCCATCCTCGCTGACAATGGTGTCTTGACATCCGACTATGTCCCTTGGACTCACGACCCAGCCTATGCCCCTGCAGTGATAATCAGTTGAGCACTTGGAGCAAATGGGCTGCCTGAATTCGCACCTCTGGATGGCATAAAACTCGCTCAAGAACCTTCCGAATCGATTGACAACTTCGGCTTTCTCGGTTCGAACGTCCCAGGTGGTTCTGACACCGGTGTACGTGATAAGCGCCAAGAACTGTTGAGGGGTGAACCCCTCGACGAGTCCTCGACCTCGAACGATGGGAATAGCTGAACTGTCTCCCTCGACGTATTTCTTCTGATATTCTACTCCTTGCTTGTTGTCTGAGGTAATATCGTCAACTTTTCCGCAAGAGAGGAAGATGCGGTGATGTCACCGACTCACCAAAGGTCGTCCAGCCATCTTCCGAGACAGCCTCCCTTCGCAGGTAGTCCAAGGCTGTATCTTTCTCGGATTGGTATGGAAAGTCTGGGTAGGATGCCATTTTGTGGGTGATGCGGTGGCAGGAGGAGACGAGTACATAAGGCGCGAACAAGCCTCCTGAAATCTATCGTCTCACGTGGTTTCGACCGGGTCGCAGGTGTATCCGGAATCACGGCGTTAATGCATTCAGATGGTCGTATCGCTTCTAAACCCACGTCTACCCTATAAACTTGAAGTCGGGTCAGCCGCCCGCAGTCGGGTTCGATCTCCTCGGCCGGCGCTTGTCGACGTCCAGCTGAGCGTCTCACCCACCCCAAATCAACCCGGGAATCATCAACGCCAAGGCTCACGACGACAAATGTCTGCTTACGAGGCTGCGGTTGAAAGGGAAGTCGCTCAATTAGGTTGAGGACGGTATCGTTGTCTCAGGTCTACCGGAACCGAATAGGTCTGCGCTGAGTACACGGACGTAGAGGTCCTCGTCTCGGAAAGTTATTCGGACGCCACCTCAAAGGGGGCCAATAGCAAGAGAGATGCCACACGCCGCGTCCCATTTGAGACAGAGTGGATACATCGAGTATAATATCTCAAAGCGTAGCACGGGATCGTCGTTGCTCGGACTATGGGCCTCATTTCGTAAGCCGGAACGTGCGTTGATCGACGCCAAATTGACCGAGATCGATAGCGGATTCGCCTTTGATACCTTGAGTACTCACTTGCCGCCAGTTGCTCAAGTGGGCACACTCGCAACGTCCTTGACATCTATTTCTTCAAGCATGCATGGCGAACGCGGGGGTCGGTCAACGAGTTCTCCGCTCCGTGGGACGTGACCGTGTTGTCTCCTTTTCGACCGCCGCCAACCTCCCAAAACCTCCGTCTAAGCCAGCATGTCCGCATTGGCTTCAGCGTATGCAACTCCGGGCGCATCAAAGTCTTCTATCTCGACATATGAGACTCTCTGCAAAGTACGAGAACAGTCTGACCGAAGCGTCCGTAACGTACACAACTGACACCCCACGTCGCTGCGTTGCGTCTAGTTCGTTCTCCAGCAGAGATTCCTCCGTGTTTTGCTCTACTCGCTCGCCGCCACCTGGGCTCTACTATCACTGAGCTCCTGGTCTCGGTCCGGTATGCTCTATGTTTCTCGAGCTTTGCGATGCGTTCTCGTTGCTCAACCTTCGTCCAGATCCGCTACTACATTTCCTTCGTGTATCCACCATCATATGCTCGGGAATTAGCTTCGTATTGGGAGTAGTACCACTTCTGGTACTGCAGAAGCTCGACGTCACACGTATGTTCCCGCCTTTTCCCGCCCTATTCCGTTTGTGCTCAACACCACCACCGTGCATTGTTTAGCGCGTAAAGCAGGCTTCCCTTCAGTGGCCAGCCAGCTGAAAGCGCTCTCACTCCAGATTCACGCATGGCGCACTCTCCTGGCCTACCAAATCTCAGCCGCAACCATTGCCGTGTGTTTCGTCGCACTGGCTCAACCGGACTCTCGCATCAGCCTCTTCAAGTCTACAAGGCAAGAAAGCCTCGTCTTCTCCTGGACGACTGTTACTCACACCCTTTCACTTTCTTAGACTCTATCCTTGGCACTTAAACGAGCGATTTATTTTCCTCTTGGGAAGCAATCTCGTGCTCGCGTTCGTTTATGGCTTGCGGACTCTTGTCCTTCAATCCTGGACCCTCCGCTGGTCATTACGCCTTGTAAGTTGCACCCGCCATCGTAACCACTCAAACAACGCCTTACGTTTCTTTAATCTCTCGGTCTCTAGGATCAAACCGTCCAAACCATGTTCATTCAGCGCGTAAACCTGCAGGCCACTTCTGTAGCAAAATGGACGGGAATATCGTCCAGCCTCTTCACCCTTTTCTACTTGATATTCAGCAGGTGGTTCTTTAGGGGCCTGCTTTGGCTGTATGTCTTCAAGCCCTTCATCCACAACTTCGTCTGGTCGCGTGTACGGGTCGTATCCTTCGGTTTAATTTGGAAAACGCTACTTCTCAACGCCGCAACCTCGTTACTCTGGCTCGTCTCAGAGTCTCTATTCTCTGCCAACGCTTCACAGGTGAGGTTCGCTGGGTCGGTGCTCACTCGCTGCATACTGATTTGCTTGCGCTCGCTTAGCCATTGAGCATCTCACAACATGCTTCCAAACCGGTCGACTGTCTCATCAACGGTCTCGAGTCCAAATCCTCTGGAGGATACTTTCAGTTCTTCGCTTTCCACGAGCTGTTCAGTATTTCACAAGATCCAAAGGCTGCTCCGCGGCGCAAGGCGATATTCTCGGAGCTTAGAGGCACGAATGCCAGTGGAGCCTGGGGCAGTATCTGCCGAGAAACGCTTCTCGTACTTGGCAAGGACTACCAAACCATATTAAACAGAGGCAAACCGGCAGCTCGTAAGCAAATCATTTTTTCATCTGCTCTGCTAGGGCTCTAATAGTTTCTATTCCCTTAGCCCCGAAACCAGTGACCGCGGCTCCCCTCCCTCCAGCTCCCCTGAGTGCATCCGTACCTCCACGAACGCCGTCCAAGTTGCAAAAGGCCCAGTATGCACCCCTTCAACGTTCACCCACGGAGAAGATTTTGGATGGTCTGGAATATTCCGTTCATGCCGCTGATGCTGCGTTGAGCCACATCCCGAAGATTATCGATCAAGGAAAACAACTATCTCGTTCGATATCTGGCCGACTCGGTCAATCGACCTCCGCTCCACCTGCTCCGAGCACATCAGCACCACCGAGCGCTACTCCCTTAACGCCCTACTCCCTTGTACAGCGAGGTTCGGCCCTGGGTGCTCAAGCCTTGGATGATGCCAATGCACAGCTCCCTACCCAGTTACGGTGGCTCATCAGAGGAGTGGGTAATGGCGTGAAGTACGTATACAGTGATATCGGGGAAGAAACCATAGAGCGCAGGATCGATATGATCTTGCCGAATCTGGAGCTGGACGTTTGGGCAATCAAAGCGTTGTGCAATTTTACCGCCGCGTCGTTCGCCGAGGATCCTTATGGCATAGTCCAGAGGGACATACCTAGGATTCTAGAAGCGTTGCTCCTGTTAAAGCAAGCTCTGGAAGAATCAATAGCGGACTTGCAGTGCGACGAGTTCAACGAGAGGGTGGCTCCCCTGAGAACTGGTAAGCGTCTCTCGCAGTCACAACCTCTCATCCTTGGACTAAAGTCGATGGTTGACATTGTGCAGCGATCGGTTCCGGTTTACATCTGGTCATCTCCACGTTCCACGATCGTCTCAGCGCCTTCCGTTTCCCTCCTCCGATCGCAAAAAAGCTTCAGGACTTGATTGATGTAGCTCCATGATTGTATTTATTCATGCACAATATGCGGAACACGTTCCGCTTGTCATCTGTTGCAAAAACATTTAAAGAGAGTGACTTCCACCTCGGTGGCGTCACGATTCAGCGAGCAAAAGCGATAATCGAGCGAATGAATACAGGTGGCCTGGTACCGTATAACAGATATATTTATTGTAAATTTAATGGGGAATGTATGAGGGAGAGGGGGGGGGGGGTAGTACAGCGAGGAGTAGGTGTAAAAAGCTATGGGCTATTACCTGTATCTAGTAGCTTGATCCAGAAGGTCGACCGTACTTTTCATGACCTGGTCGATTTTGTTCAGTTCTTGCCACGGATGTCGTTCCCTGCCAAGCTCCCCGTCCTCTGCAAACACAGGTCGGTGTCTTCGTTCCTGATGACGCTTCCAAGCCTCCCGGAGCAAGACCTTGTCATAAACCCATCCTAGACAACGGTCCAGGTCGCCTTTCAAGATAGCCAGACGATCCAAAAAATCAGGCGATCCTTGGATGGAGATCCAATCGTCACACACGTAAACCCCTTTGTTTTCCTTCGGTCGGAACGTTGTCGCTCCGAACAGAATATACGCCAATGAGGGGATGCAGTTTATATTGAGGAGGCCGACCTGCCTGCCGTTTGTTGTAGCGGTTTCCAAGGATTCTTCATAGGCTAGCACGCACGCCGATCCGTTCTTTATGATTCGGGTGTCCACGATACTTTCGCCGACTGGCATAACATCCTGCAGGGCAAAGACATTAGTTACGTTATTTGATCAATGAGCAGACGTTAGTCTAACCTGGTTAGGATAGATGCGGTAAGGACGGCCGGACTGAGCCAGACCAAAATGGGGTTGCAATCCTACCGCAATGAGTGCGGAAATTGTGGCCAGGGAAGATTTGTTGATGTTGAAAGCGGGAAGAGAGGACGAATGAAGGAAACTAAGCAGCTCAAACTCGCGCTTGAGCGGCCACATAACCCCTGTTCCGTGAAGCGCGTGAAAGAGCGCGGCTTTCTCCGCCTTGACCACCCGTAGAGCGGATAGATTCAGACGGTTGTTTTTGACAAATGTTGTCGCTTCAGTCGTACACCCGCGCTGCATCAGCTCCTCCCACTGTGTATACGCCCAATACTGTGCGGTTATGTCGGAGGGGAATTGAGGATGGTAGAATCGTTTGCGGGCGTCGGAGCTACCACCAAATAGATCAGCCTGGCGTTTAATGACTGCAGCTGCGGTGATAGCCGGGTCGAGACACCTGAGCAAAGCGCCGCATATCAGCATTTTCCCAAGGGAAGGTTTTAAAGGAAGCTGGGATAGGATCCTTCCTAATGTAGTCAGGTTGCCGTCTGCGTCCAAGGCCCCCAGTCGTTTCAAGTCTCCGATAGCGGCAGCAACGGCGATCGTGTTTGGGCGATCGGGAAGGTCCACAAATACCCCGTCGAGAGAGTTTTCCGGAAGGTTTGTCCCCGCCACCGTTAGTGCAGCCGCACTAAGTTCCGACAACGCTATCTCTGGTTCGGGAAGTGGGCGTAAACGGCCTGCCGTGGTTCGGGAAATCATCCCTATGTATATGCCACGACCGCCTGTAAAGGCCGAGCGGGCGTCGACTTCGGCTTGTGTCGCACGAACTGTTTCGACAATTGTGCTACGGCGGCTGGGGTCATATCGTCGTCTCCTCGTAAGAACCGAGTCCACCACGCAGGTAACATTGGGGTAGTGAAGGTTACTGAGCGAGCTGGAGCTTGCCAGTATAACACGTCGGACGGCATGGCTTCTCGGTGACTTGACCGGGTTTTCATGGTGAAGTGTCCTTGGCTTGCTTGCAATTTCGACAACTACCTGTTTGTCAGGGGGGAACGCTGCAGTGCCTTCGCGCAAAGTGGTACGAAGATCTTTAACCTCCGCTCCCCCTGGAAGGACGACGAGAACATCTCCCTGGTCGGTGCTAGACAAGGCGTGCCATATGCCGAGAGCCATTGCAGAGGCTGGAGGGGTCGCCAGCTCAGTCCCCGAAGCGGAGGGCGGTAACGTCGAGTCGATTGCCGCAGCCCCCGACTCCCTACGCAGGTAATCCATGACATCGTCGCTGAGGAAGGCGCGCCCCTCTTCGCGAAGATTTTCCGTCAAATCTTCTAGATAAAGTCGCGGTTGAGGAGGGTTTGGCGAAGGAATACTGATGACAGGGGGTGGATGATCGTCGGCAGTGGTGAAATATGCGCGGAGGGTTGCAAGGCCGAGGGACGGTGAGGTAAATACAATTTTAAGCGGGTTACCTCGGAGCCTCCTCTGAGTTTGCATCCTTTTAAGGAAACATAAGAGTAGGTCCAGCTCCGTAGTCCGAGGTTGTACATTGTCGACGACGATGTGTGAAGCGTTCTCCATGGATATTTTCGCGCGCCGTTGATCGTGCCTATCCACCTGCAGAGATCGAAGGAGAACCCCGGGCGTGCAGAATGTGATGCTCCCGTGAGATTGCGGGAGGTCGCTGCGTCCTTCCACTTCGTACCCCACTTGACGACTGGTAGTATGAGCACGTTGGGCACCGGTGATTTTTGCAGTTGCGGAGGCATCTCCTTGTAATTGCACAACAATAACGTTGCACTCTGCACCCTTCTGGAGGCGGGTCCAGTGATTCAGAATTATTTGGGGAACCTCCGTTTGCATCTCGGAGCCAGTTTCACCCTGTACGAAAACAACGTCGTTCTCGTTTATAGCTTGCACGATAGCTTGGGAACGGGAGCTGGTAGCCGTAGTAGCCGTTCCTTTCCCGGGCTGGGCTAGCTCTGAAGAGGATTCATAATTCTTTTGAGCTCTGGCCATGGCTTGTGACTTTTTCTTCTTGGCGAAATCGGGCCAGGAATGGTCGCCCCCTCCAGAAATGTTTTGAGGAAGTTTTATTGTCGGTTGCTGATGATGTTGACTGAGCCACTCCATTCCCCTGATCTTGACGGTAAGGCGATCTACTGCATTTGACAGCTTGTCATCGGAAGGTATGACTACGGCATTTGGGTGGGTGGACCCCAGGGGCGCGGGGCTGGATTTGCCTTTTTTGAATGGCGGGTGGTCGGAGGGTGGTCTCGGTTCTGAAGCAGAACCAGGATATGAAAGCAATGTGCTTAGGTCTTGTGCCGACTGAGTGGGTCCGAGTGGGTGAGCGGAGGATTGAGATGTCGAGCGTCGCTGGACAAGAGTCCTTAATGTATGACGTTCAAACCCCGACTTTGGCTTGAGCATGGAAGTAGGATATTGCTTCTAGGCAGGTAGGCAGGCCGTGATCACTCCCCTACCGCCGTTGCTTAAGTTGAGGTTATGAGCGAGTTTTGGGATGCACGGTCAGAATCCGGATTCGCGGATTGGTACTGGTGAGAAATCGTCACGTGCTCGAGCATGAAATGAGGAAGCGACCACGGTTGGACTGGGGCAGCGACCGCACAAAGGTATAATGAAAAGCAACTATAAGACGACTATCGCGCGAGAACTTCCGGAACATATTCAGGAGGTCAAGATTCTCCACGCTGACGCTTGCTGGACTTGTCTCTGCATCTCCTCCTTCGACGGCCCACTTCGCTTCACACGGAATGTCCACTGAGTCGCGTCAACCAGTGCAAAAATCTCCAGCGTATTGACTCCTTGAATTATCCGAGATGTCATAATGTGCGTCTGTCCATTTCCATTAGTGTGCAGCGAGAAAGACATGCGGTTGGCCATACCGTTGCGTTCGGAGAAGCGATTTCGTTCCCGTTCAGCAGGATCATTACTGTGCCATCATCAATCGGCCCCCAATTATGGACACCGTCGTGTGTTTGGGCATCTAGAGCATACTCTAAGTAGTCACCCTGTGGACTGAACCAGAAAGAGGGCAATAAGCATCGCCTTGAGGCCCCTTAGAAGAGGGAGCGACTCACTCGAATGAATCGTTCCGCTTGCTCCATCGGTGAGCGGCTTCCGCTTCTGGAAGAGCGACTTCAAAAGTGTATCTCCCAGTTGTCAACTGAAGGGGACCGAGGAATTCCAGCACCACTGTCGGCAATGCTTGTTCTTTTACATGAGCTGTCATTAACGGGCGATTGGAGCTGCCGAAGACCGTAGTTTGAAGCTCCCTCTCCAATTTAGCAAGGCAATCATTTAAGTTAGAAATGCTAGATTCGAGTGTTCCGACCTCCGAATGGATCGTCTCGGCTTGCACGGTCACCGCAGCTGGTGCCCCATGAGTGCCTTCTTTGGGCAAACGCAAGACTCCCTGACCATTAACTTTCTTTGCACAGTGCTCGGAATGATCGCCTAGAAAAAAATCAGTGCATGTAGCGTCTTCGCAGAGCAATTTTGACTTGCATCCATCGAGTCCACAAGACATACGGTTCTGTTCCTTCGAACGAGTGCCAATTTGTTCGCCACCATTGTGTAATTGCATATCTCGTGCATGGTTTGGCGTGCTGCTACAATGCAATGGTCGATATGAGTAACCGTGGGCTCAAATACACCCTCTAGGCATGTTGGAACCTTGCCCAGGCTCAAGATAGCAAAACAGAGCCTATTTACCTTAGAGAAGTGCCCCGCGAGGACGGTGCAGAAGCCAGAGAGCCGCCAGGCCGGACATTGGGAGGTTGATCACCTGTATCCGGTGGACGGAGCTTGAGCTTTCGGGAGTTATGCATAATAATCGTGCCTGATCGAGAAATTTCGCTTGGGTCTGCATCCCCCTCAGGGCGTTGAAGGGATTGATGTGGGGCTGGGAAAGGATTGGCGACGTCCTGCAACTGTAGGGGACTAGCAAAACCTGCATTGACCAGTTGAGAGTACGCCGTCGCAAGAATCGGGGCAACGCGGCTGATGTGGCCGTCTAGGTCATTATCCTCGATTCCCGCTGTCCGTGGCGTTTCCGGCGTTTCCACATTGGGCAATATACGGTCAACCGCACGACCGAACGCCCGACGCATTTCATCAGAAGGAGATATTCCTGCGCCAAGCATTCTTTCCAGATTGGACGAACTCTGCGAAGGAACTTGTACCGGCACATTTGAAGTTTGGGAATACAGTCCTGGTGACGGTAAATTTGAAGGCCCAAAGGTTGAAAGTACGGCAGCACCAGTAGCAGGTCTAGATCCCCCGATAGAGGATCCTGAGGCGCGAGCCAGGTCGAGTGAAGAAGCTAAAACAGGTGCTGATGTTTAGACGTCATGAAGGCTGGACAGGTATTGCTCTCAACCGACGTAGTGTGGAACGTACCCATTGCTCGACTATAATGGGAGCCCCTGCCAATATCCTCTTTGGCTGTCGTTGGGTGTGCAGCCGCCTCGACGAACCCGCTTGATGACCGTGGTGAAGCCTCCACAGAGCTTACGATTTGGGACCCTGGACTCCGTCTTGGAGGTGAGATTCTTCTGCGCTTCGAAGGCCGAGTATCCACTGAAGGTTGAGGCTGTGAAATAAATCAGCATCTAAATTGATCTCAGCTCGCGGAGAGTACAGGCTGAACCTACCGGTCCAGCAGGTCCGGGGGTTCCAGATTCATTCCTCCCATGACTCCCTGGTTCAAGTGGTGATATCAGGGGGAGTTCAGGCACGGGTATGGAGCAGAATGGATAGAGGATATGAGGGGCCGGACTGGTGTTAGGTGCTATATTATGTGGTGAAAGGGAGTACGCACCGCTCGGCAATCCGGGTTCTCCCAAGTAAGTTCCCCCATCTCCGCTAAGCTGAATTGCACCATAAAAGTTAGGAATTACCGAGGTCTTGTTGCGGATATCCGGTCCTGCATATTGTGTCTCCTGCTTCGAAGCTTGGTTTTCCGTTTGGGCGCCACGGGGTGGTTCGAGGTTAGCAAGGGAAGGCAACTTCGCCCTCAGCATAGACCCGTTCTCACCTGCTTCTTCAGGAAACTCCTCCAGAGCAGCAATTGCATCCAAGTTGGCTTTCCGAGCGGTATCATTCTGTAGAGCCAGACGAGCTGCAAATCTCGTATTGAAGCTCGGCTTTGAACCCGACATCTCAATGAATGACCGCTTAGTTCACTCCCCGGAGTTGAACCGGTAAGTTGAGTGATCTACGAGGAGTAGCAGTAATAGCCTAACCCTGACGGTGGCTGGGGATGGGATGCGGCTAGGCTGAAAGCGGTGCTACCGTGCCACGGATGTTTGCAGGCGCCCGGATTTCGAGGTCCACTGGGATACCGGATAAATCAGGCTGAAATTTGAGGCGAAGCGGGGCAACAGCAGGAGCGAATTAAGAGAGAGAGAGTCGACGGCGACTTTGTGTAAGACGGGGGAATGGAACAGAAGCAGTTGGTATGTCCGAATTCCCAGAGTTCGCACGAACATGAACCTCCACCGACCGCCCAACCAGTGGACAGCATGACCCAGACCTGAAGCGGACATGCGAACACAAGGCAAATGGACGAAAATATATTTAGATATAAACTACATGTCACTCCTGCTCCTTCCAACCTGGCGCGTACCCAGGTCTACTCCCCTTTTGCTGGGCGCCGTTACAGCAGCTCCGACGTGAACCGCCAAAGCGTCATAAGCTGGTACAGACATTGTTATCTTGCCCCCAGAAACCGCAATCCTAAAAGTGGGACCCCTTCAGTCGAACATAATAATAGGGAATACCTCGAAGCGATCGAAATTTCTTACGGAGATGTTGTGCAGCCCGTCGAAGCCAGGCTACCATGAACAACGTCGCAGTACGACCCATCCGGTAGGGAAGTCGTAAATGTCTTGGTCCACGCCGAGGGTGAGAAATTGATCGCGACAAACCCGGATGATCCTTCGCAAGTCTTAGTTAGCCGCGACTGCAACTTTAAGCGCGACATGAAATCCAACCTCTTCCGAATGCAATCTGGGAGGCTTGATCTGACACCCAAGAGTTTAAGGGGGTCCCCTTGACTTGATTAAAGAATTTGACCATGCCAGTCACCGCAGGCCAACGATGTTGGCAGATCCAACCGGAGCCAACGTTGCAGGAGCCGGCACCTGAGCAACAGCACGATAAGCTGAGACGTCGAGGTTGGGAATAGCATTCTTACCATTATTTGGAGCACCGGCGTCATAGTCTGTAAACTCATATCCACTTAGGATTGTCGGTGTACCATAAGGGTATGCCAGCGAAAATATCGTCGCTAGAGTGTATGCGTTGCGGTCCCATTTGTATGTGATTGAACTACCGAGGCGTTCGGTATCATGGTTCGCAACATAGACGTTGGCTTCAGATGACGGGACCCAGCCTAAGACACGAAGATGAGGATACGTTATGCGGCACATTAGATATTCGATACCTTGAGATGTTGGATAAGATGCAATATTTGCCAAGGAGGCTAGGCTACCACTGTTGAACGCGTCTTTTAGGGCAATCAAATACCGGAGGCTGTTTAGATACCGATTTTCAGCCTCGATTTAAACCTGACAAACAAGTCAATGCTTACTCCTGGACATCTCCCGCCGAGGTGTATTCACTGGCCTGAACCGCTTCACCACTTCCCCATGCCACCTCCTGCGTAACGTAAACATTCTTCGACAACGCGGAGAGAATAGCGG